>JABUQX010104390.1:10000-20000 GCA_015478945.1 Trachelipus rathkii | reverse complement strand
TTCTCAACTAGTCTTAACTCTTAAATGTTGCCACATTTCGATGGAAATATGCAAAAGACTAAATGCATTTAATAATCAATTTTCAATCACATTTGGCAGGAATTTTCAATCACTTCTGCCGATTCCAAAATATGAAATAATTCAAATAAAATTCTTGATGAGCTCTATATGCTCTTAGAAAACCTAAGCAAAAAAAAAAAAAAAACAGAAACTGCATTATTTCCATTCAAAACCAAATGGATTTAGAAACCAATGCAATGGCACATCTTAGAGAAATTAGTAAAAATTTTAAAAATTATTTGATGACAACATACAAATTCCAAAAAAGAGAATAGTTAGTGATTCAGAAATAATTCGGAATACCAGAATTGTAATCTACAATTTTGTAAAGTACTGCAAACATACCTTTTAAGAAGCTGGGATTGGATCAACGCTTATCAGCTTATGGTTTGTTTAAAAAAAGTTAAGTCCATATTTAAATCTTAATCTCATAACAATTTATCCAATGGATAAGTGATGCTATTTTTTAAATTAGTCAGAATAAATGCCATAGATATATTTGCTCACCTCTATCACCCATTGGGAAGTTGAGAGATATATTAGTAGTTACTCGCAAAAAGGCCACAAACATTTTTGTTAAAAAAATGAAGTGCTTACGTTTCAGAAAGTTGGATTTGAATAATATTTTGTGGTAATAAAATAATGTCTTTAAAATCAATTATGTAATAAGAAATTGCCATGGTTTAAATGGTTTACTTATTATTGAGTTCTTTATAGAAAAAAGCAAAATGTTTAATTCGCTTTTCCGTTCCAAGAAAATATGTTGTAAATTTGACTTCTAAAATTAGTATCAGTTTTCCATACAATTGCCATTTTTTTTTTCCTTTTCATGTTTTTAATTTTTTGCAGAAAAAAACATATAATTTCATATTGTGCTTTTGCATTAAATGTGTCAGAAGCCGTCTTCCATGATTATTTATAATCTATATATTCATTTATTATTATTGGGATATTGTTATGATTATTTATTATTAGGTTTATTATTATTTATTTATTATTATGATTCATTATTATTATTATTTACTTATTATTATTATGTGATTATTATATGATTGTTTAAATAAATATAGATATATATATAGACAGAATGTATATATTCATATAGCCCATACATATATATAGTAATATAATATATGATATATTACATATATATATGTATATATATTATATATATATTTATATATATATAAGTTATATATATATATATATATAATATATATATATATAGTATATTATCTATAGTACTATAGTACTAGTACTATCTATGATATAGTAGTATATATTAGTTAAACCTATTATATACTATATAAACTTATATATAAGGTATATATATATACTATATATATATATATATATATATTTATATTAGTATATATATATAGATACGTATAGTATATATGTACTTATAACTACTATATATATATATATTACTTATATATATATATACAGTACTATTAATATATATTATATATAATTAATATACTTATAATAATATAAATTATATATACATATATATACTAGTATACTATATATATATATATTATATATATTATTATTATACATTAATATATATATATATATATATATATATATATATATATATATATACATTAATAATATTATTATATATATATAATAATAATAATATATTTATATATATATACTTATATATAATATAGTATATATAACTATATAGTTATATATATAATATATATACATTTAAATATTTTATATATATATACTATATATAATATATGACTATATATATATATATATATTATATATATAGTAATATACTATACTATATTATATATATATAGCTACTATATATATAATATATATACATTTAATATATATATATATAAGATATATATAGTATATATATATAATATATATATATATATATACATTTAAATAAAAAAATAATTTATTATATATATAAATTTTATTTATTTAAATTATAAATAATTTTATATCAAAAATTTTTTTTTATATTAATATATTTATTTTATTGAAATGAATTTATTTTTAGTATTTTATAAATATTTATTATACTTATATATAATAATATATATATATATAGTATATTAGATTATATATATAATAATAGTATATACGTACTATATATATATATATATAGAGATGAGAGAGAGAGAAGAGAGAGAGAGAGAATCTTGCATGTGTAATTTTGTTTAGTATATATTTTTCGAGCAATATTTGTTTTCAAAATTATATTTTGAGAGTCGAAGATCACGGATAGTACAAAAAAAAAATTAAAAACAGAAATTTTCATTATAAGGTAAAAAACCTGTGTAGAAAATAATATATTGGTATAAGTCATGCAAAGTTTTTTTTCTTCTAGTTTTTTTTTCTTTAGGGCTAATGGAAAAAAACTAAAATTGTCTTATATGAAGAAATTGCTATTCAATAACATTTAATTAATATATCTTTTTATGAAGAAAATGGCTAATAAAATTTTTATAGCTTTGATAACATTCTTATTTATTTTACACATGATAAGTAACTGTGAATGGTATAGTTTGTTCATAATATATAATACTATTTATAATATAATATAATATCATATATATATATATATATATATATATATATATATATATATATATATATATATATATATATATATATATATATATATTATATATATGTATAAATATATATATATCATATCATATATATGTATACTATATATATATATTATATTATATATATATATATATTATATATATATATATAATATCGTATAAAATATATATATATATATTATATATATATTATATATATATTATATATATATATATATATATGGTATATATATATATAATACCTAATATATACTATATATATATATTCATATAAATATATATAGTATATATATATATATAGTATATATATCTATATAGATATATCTATATATAATATTATTATATATAATATTATATATATAAATTATATAGTAAACTAATTTATATATAATAGTAATTATATATATATATACATACTATATATTATATATATACTTAATATATATATATAAGATTATATATTATTAATAAGTATATATATAGTATATATTACTTATACTATATATATAAAATATATATACTATAGTATATATATATTAATATATATATATATATGTATATATATTATATATATAATGATATATATATATATATATATACTAATATATATATATAATATATATATAGTATATATTATGTATATTAATAATACTATATGTATATAAAGAATATATTATATATATATATTAATTATACTATATATATATATATATATTCTATACGATATATATATATATATATATATAGATATATATAATATATATATATAATATACTATATATATTATATACTAATTAAATTATATATATATATATATATAAGTTGTGGCTGTGCGTGCGTGCTGTACATTCTGCCTGTGAATATTCGATCTAATATGTAAGTGTGGAATTTAGAATTGCAAAACATTTTTTTTTAAATTTTAATACTTGAATAGCCAAATTTATAGAGCCAAAAATTTGCTGCAAAAATTAAGTGTTAAGACTTGAAAAATATGACCCAACTTTATAAAGCTGAAAGAAACTAATCTCTCTATTTTACAATAATAATTATCTACCTACATACTAAGTATGATAATAACTTATTTTTTTTCTCTTAGAATTATCTTTCTTGTTTCTTTTTAACTTTTATTAGATATTTATATTATATAATATATATATATAGTATATATTATATTATTATATTATTATAGTAATAGTAGTAATATATAAATATATATATATATATTATATATATATATATATTATACATATATAGTATATAGTATAGTATATATCGAATGAAGTATATTAATACATACTAATATACTACTATATACTATATTATTATATATATCGATATATATATATATATAGTATAGTATATATATATATATATATATATGTATATACATATATATAGTATATACAAATAATATTATATGTATATATGTATATACATATACATATAACATTTATATATATATAACATTTATATATATATATATTATAGCCCTATATATATTAATATATATAGATATATATATATATATAATATATATGTATATATATATATATTATATATATACAAGCGATATATCGAAAGCGGGCCGACTGGCGCACTGTAGATATATATATATTTAAAATAATATATATATTATATATTATATATATATATATATATATATATTATATATATATATATATATATAATATATATATATATATATATAGTATGTAGTTATATATAATAAGTAGTATATTTATATAATATATTATATATATATACTACTATATATATATATATATATTAGTATATATAGTATATATTATATATTTAAATATTATATATATATTATATATATATAATAATATATATAATATATATTATTATATATATATATTATATTATATATATATACATATATATATATATATATATATATATATATATACTATTATATATATATATATATATATATATATATTATTGGGGGATATTTATTATAATATACTATATAGTATATATATATTACATATATATATATATCATATATATATATAAATCATAT
The DNA here is from genome assembly GCA_015478945.1 of Trachelipus rathkii. Taxonomy (NCBI): domain Eukaryota; kingdom Metazoa; phylum Arthropoda; class Malacostraca; order Isopoda; family Trachelipodidae; genus Trachelipus; species Trachelipus rathkii. The sequence continues at coordinate 15,287 of JABUQX010104390.1, read as the reverse complement.
AATAATATAATATAATATATTATATACTATATATATATTATATATATATATCAGATTTAGAATAGTTGGACCAGATCTGTCTATTAGAGCATGATTCATCATGATAAAGATGAAAATTTATTCTTATTCCTAAATGATATTTTGTCAAAGTCGGAAATGATATTTAACTTTTTTTTTTCTACTTAAACTATTTTAAATTTTATTACAAATTTGGAAATGATTGAACGAGTTCTTTCTTAAGGCATTTGTTCCATCGAATTCTGACCAGAAATAAAGTTTAAAAAAATAATAAAACGAAAAATGTTGTTATGGGGGAAGAGGTGCTTTATTTGGGAAATAACGTTATTTTGCAGAAACATTTTAAAGCATTTAATATATACTTATATACTATACTATATAGTATATATATAATATATATATATATATATATATTATATATATATATATAATATATATATATATATATATTATATATACTAATAATATATACTATATATATATATATATTAGTGTAACTCCGACCATCAATTTTTCTTAAAAATTTTGCTCTTGCCGAATATCTGATACTCTCAGCCTTCTCAGGTGATATTATAAACGATCTTTTTACTATAAAAGATATTATGAGAAACCTGAGGGGCTTACTCACTTAGTTATAATGCCATGATAGCCATTTAAATAGTCTTAAATCTGGAATTCTCAAGTTGTCTCTCCAAGCAAACGACATCATTAAACCATCTTCACTGGACTGATCGACTTTGCAACTCAGACACAACTTCAGAACCACTTATATTTATATATATATATATATATATATAGTATAGTATATATATATATAATACTATACTAGTATATATATATATACTATATAGTATATATATAACAATGAGCGATGCGCCATGAACGATGTGTATTATATAGTATATACTATACGTATATATATACGATAATTATATATATATATATAATATACTACTATATATATATATATATATAATATACTATATATAATATATATATATATATATTATTTATATATATATATATATATATTATATATAATATATATATATATTATCGGTATATTATATATATATAATATATACTATATACTATAGCTATATATATAATATATATAATATAGTACTATATTTATATTATAGTATAGTATATATATACTGTATAATAGTATATATATGATATATATATATAGTATATATATATAAATATATATTAACTTTCCTATATATATATATATAATATTATATATTATATTATATTATATATATTAATAACAATATAATATATATATATATATATATATATTAGTATAATATATATATATAGTATATGAATATATAATATATATATATATAAATATAATATATATAGTAATATATTATATATATTATATTATATATATATAATATATATACTATATATATTATATATAATATATATTACTAGTTATATATATTAACTATATGTATTATACTATATATATATATATATAATAGTATATATATATATATTAGATAATATATATATATATATTATATATATATATATATATATATATATATATGTATATATTCCCAATCTTGCAACAATATACTTACTCTTCCTTTCTTCTACTGTCATAAGAGAGAGGATGTTTAGCGAAGCAGACAACATCTACAGCTCAAAGAAAAAACTTTCACTTTTAAAAGTTCATATGTTATTATTACACCATAATAAGTGATTCTTAAACTTTGAATACGGTAGTAAATTGGTTAAATCTATATTGATTATTCCATTTCCAAAGTTTTAAACAGGAAAAAATTACGCAAACTATAGCAATAAATTTAGATTAAGAATCTTTGTAAGCAATAAAATTGCCACTTTTATAAATCCCTTTATGTTGAACTCAATAATTTTTCGAAATAGAAAATTAGTAAATATTCATTAATATTTTAGAAGTCGATCTCGAATATTTTTCATGATTGTATGATTTTTTTAAAATCTTATCCTTATTTGAATGGTCAGTTTGAGTGGTCCAATCTTGATAAAAAGATCCAACAGAAGTTAGTTGCGTAGTAAATAAAAATTTTAGGATCTTCCCTCTTCCTAATAATATCCTAAAAATAAAATAAAATCTCAATGTATATTTCTTCTTTTTTATATATACTATCTGGTAAAGAGTTAAAAATTTGTTTACATTTTTCTTTACTCGCAATCCCATTCTTATGAAATATTTTAAAGTAGATACAAAAGGACAAGTTCCAAAACATTTATTTAGGACATTTTTGTAGACACACCATTCCCAATTTGAATAGTCAGAACAATGACCTGTTCACAAATCAAGTGGATGGGTATAAAAAAAGATGCATTAAGTAGAAGTTGTGCAACTTGTCCAATTCTATCTGTGAAACTTTCATATATATTAAATGGACAGTATGAAATATTGACAAAAATATCAATTTTCACAGAAGTATCAACCCTGTACCAGAAAATATGAAATAAAATCTACATCACTTGTTCTTTTATATATTTGGTATTGTTTAAAATATTTACAATATTTAAATATTTAAAATATTTAAATAGTTCACATCTAACTCTCCTGTAGGTCTCTTTTCGAGATTTTATCACAAAATTGGACCCCCACTTTGGCAGAAGCTGTCAAGTGGTAAAGAATATAGATATATGCTTTAAGTCGAAGTTTTGCAACTATCCCAAATATATCCACTCCAAAAATTGAATGAATATTAAAAATAGTAGAGAAAATTTTTAATTAGAAAATTTATTTAGTTCACGAATGAACCTAACTCTCATAGTTAATATCAATTATATTTTTGATGTATTTTTCGTGAATATTTGTGCAGAATAATATTTACATCACGATTCACGAAAAAATTTTTTATGTAATTTTATAACCCTGATACTGTAAGTAGGTTTATAGAGAATAACAATACGTGTACATTTCAACAACAAATGCATTTCGTATATTAATATATTAAAAAGATTTATTAAAGAATCTATCCAGTATTAGATAAGTAGAACACTACGAATATGATTATATAAAATTATATATATATATATATTATATATATATATATATAATATTATATATATATATAGTATATATATATACCTTCATTTTCAATAAATATTTATATTAATATTTTTATTTTTTATATTTTTTATTAAAAGTATTTATTTTTTAAAAATTATAACTTTTTATTTAATATTATTTTTAATTTAATAAATTAAATAAAATATATAAATTTAAAAATATATGTAATATTACATAATATAAAATATACATAATACATGATAGAAAAAGATTATTAAAATATATATATATATATATATTATATATATATATATATATATATATATATATATATATATATATATATATATAAATATATATTTTTATATATATATATATATATTATATATATATATATATATATCATCCAAATATGTTGTTTCCAAACATCTTTATTCCTACAGTTATATAGGATATTAAAAGTTGCGCATTTATAATGTTAATAGATTGATTTTCTCTGTATGAAAATAGAATATTCAGATTTTTTATTATTACTATTAAATTAAATAAAAAAAAATATTGTTTAAAAAAATGTTGAATTTTTTTTATTTCTTTTTTTTTTTTATTTACTGAATACTATGAATAAATTTTGAAATTAACTGATTTTATTCTGAACAAATATTTATTAAAAATGCATAACAATCTAATAGTTTTCAGCATAAGTAATAGGTTTAATGCCAAATTCAGAAATTTGTTGAAATTGAAAATTTCCTCAAAATTTATTTTTCTTTTCTTTTCTTTTTTTTTATTACTGTTCAACCAATTTTTACGAAATTTGCAGAGTAGATATATTCTGTTACAAAGCTTTAATTTAAGAGTGTATATATATATATATATATATATAATAATATATATATATATATATATTATATAATAATACTATATATATATATATATAATATATATATTATAATATATAATATATATATGACATCTGGTCTCAGTTACTCGGTCATGAAAACAATCTATAGCATTTTGATGTGTACTAAATATGTTTTGATTTATGCTTCATTAAAATAATATCCAAAAATAACAATCTCGCGTGTAATTTCTCTTCACATCTGGCAAATGGTTGAAAATTTAGTCAAAATTGAAAACTTGCTTTAAATATTTTACTACTCATTTGATTTTTATGAAATCTTCAGAGTAGATAAAATCAAACAAAATACATAGCTTTTATTTAGGGTACTTTTTTATGTACCCCACCCATTTGGGGTGTATGGGTATCTTTGTTGTTGGCTATGCAAATTGGGAATGGCGAGTCCAGAGATCTAATGTTTTGGTAAATCAAATAGTGTTCTAAATGAAAGTTGTGTAGATCTTCCAATTTGAAAATTTCAAATTTTAAATTTGAAAATTTGAAAATTTGAAAATTTGAAAATTTTGAAAATTTTAAATTTTGTAATTTCTAAATTTCAAAATTTCAAAATTTCAAATTTCAAATTTCAAATTTCAACTTTCAAAATTTTAAAATTTCAAAATTTCACATTTCAAAATTTCAAAATTTTGAAATTTTCCTTAAAATTAGATGAAAATTAAAAATATAAGTAAATAGCTTCAGTTTTAACACGCAAAATTTCAACCCTCTGTCAATCGGTAGAGTGACATGGTCACAAGGCAAGAGCCCAGGTTCCATTTTTTGTCCAGATCGTTGGTAACAATTACCTAGAAAAGTTTCCCTCCTATAATAAGGTTATGCCGTTGAGGTATGAACTTATTAAAAAAAAAAAAAAAAAAAAATAATAAAAAAAAATAAAAAAAAAAATAATAATAATAATAATAATAATAATAATAATAATAATAATAATAATAATAATAATAATAATAATAATAATAATAATAATAATAATAATAATAAGGTGATGAATACATCTGCGCAGAGATTTTTATTTCATTCTTTGAATATTGTTTAGAAGTTTAAAATCAAAAACTTTTAGTTATTACACATATAAATATTATTTTTTTTTTTCTTTTTGAGATAGTTATACAAAATTGGCCATTCAAATTTGGAATAAGCTTTGAATTGAAAATTATCCGAATTAAAATTTTGTAATTAGTAAAATTATATCTACTCAGAAAATTTTATAAATATTTAATTTAATATAGATATTTAATAAATCATATATAATATTTTATTTTTTTAAATATTTAACATCGAATAAATAGTAAAAATATTACTGCAAATTTTCAATTTCGACA
>JABUQX010104390.1:0-2500 GCA_015478945.1 Trachelipus rathkii | reverse complement strand
ATTTTAATGTATTTATTAGGTTGCAACATAGGGTGTATATAAAATAGAAATGTATGACTGATTGATAATCTTAAATTATATTTTAAATAAAGTTTTAGAAAAATTTTTTTTTTTGTATTACATATGAAAAAAAAATAAAAAAATAGTTAAAATTCAGAAAATAGTTAAAATTGCAACTTCAGGTGTATGTAAAATAAAAATGTATGACTGATTGATAATCTTAAATTATATTTTAAATGAAGTTTTTGGAAAAAATAAGTATTTTTTTGTATTACAAATGAAAAAAAGTCAAAAAATAGTTAAACTTTTTAGTGTATTTATTCGACTGCAACATTTTCCGCTCAGATGAAGTCACAAGTCAATATTTTTATTATGGAACGAAGTCCCTGGAAGTTTCCAAAGAAAGGAAACGCTAATGGTATCGGATGTGCAGTAAATTTTTACTCAGGAATGTTGCTATTAAGAAGGTATATTGGCCTAAAAATGATTTGAGACTGTAATAAATAAAGAAAACCTATTTTTCCGTTAGTTTTTCTTTATGCCAATATTTTCTCAATGAGTTTTTTATTATTATTCTATTTTTTTATTTTTATTTTTTACAGCATTCATATATTTGAAAGAGCAAGCATTGGTCAACTCCAGAAATGATTGTTTCAGTTTTAAAAGGTACTGTTTGGACCGCTAAAAAAAGTAATTTCCTGGTATATTAGCTCGCCTTTGAAAAAGTATTCGTTATACTTGTAAAACACTTGTTCATGTGTTAAAATAATACTTGCATCATGATATCTTAAAAAATTCTTTCATGACATTAAATAGAATACGTTGTTCTTTAAAAAAGTAGCTTTCTGCACCTTGAAAGAAGTTCTTTTCAAACGATTAAAATGTAATTTTTATACTTTGAAAAACTGTGTTTATATATATTAAAAAATTAATGTATATTCATTAAAATTATAATTTTCATCGAAGAGTAGAAGGATGTTTTTAGAGTGTTTTGAATACCTTTAAAAAAGTTATTTTTCCGTACATAAGAAAAACACTTGTACATACTTTAAAAAAGTTTCTTTTTATGGCCAGTTAAAAAAAGGTTCCGCATTACATTAAAAATTGACTTTTCCTGACTTTAAAAAGTCTTTTTGTTCTTAAAAAGCTTACTTTGCTCCATACATTAGACATTTATATATTTCTCATACGATTAAAAATACGTTCTCATAGCGTTAAAAGGAGGTGCTCCTTTGTTGTCCACAGTCCGCATTGATCCGCAACACGTTGCACCGCACCTCACTGCACTGCACCGCACCGCACCGCACCGTACCACACCGCACCGCACCGCGACCGCGCCCACCGACATCGCACCGCACCCGCGACCTTGTGCGTCAGTCATGGTCAGACTTCTGATATGAAATAATAGAGAAAATTTAGATTTATTAAAAGAACGTTTTATTGTATTTGATTATTTATTATATGGAAATTAAAATTTTTTTCTTTATAATAAGTTTGAATCATGATGTATTTATTTAATTGATATTGTATATATTTGTTTAATTTATAGAATGAATTAATTGATTTTAGATTTTTTTTTAGTAACATGATTGCGTAAAACGTATTGTTTTTAATGGTAATAATAATAATAAATAAGAATAATGAATAATAATAAAATAATATAATAATAATAAAATATAATAAGTAATGAATAATAATAATAATAATTAATAATAATAATAATAATAATAATAATAATAATGAATAATAATAATAATATATAATAATAAAATAATTCATATATAATAAAATAATAATAATAATAAATAATAATAAGATAATAATAATAGAAAGAGTGAGATTAAATAATAATAATGAATTATAATGATGAATATAATAATAATGATAATTAGAATAATAATAATAATATAATAATAAGAATAATAATATAATAATGAATAAAATAATAATATAATAATAATAATAATAATAATAAATAGAGCCCCAATAATATAAAAATGTCTAATATTTATTATAATAGACTAAAAATTTTAATAATGAAGTAATTATAATGAATTAATAATAATAATACATAATAATAATAAATGAATAATGAATAATAATAAAATAATAATAATGTGAATTTAATCTCACTTTCAGAAGCATTTAAGAGATTAGTTTATTTTTAAGAGAATAATTGCTGCAATGTCTAGTGTGAGAACAAAACCTTAATAATGAAGGAAGAAAAAATTATAACATGATTGATGAGCGTGAGAGAGAATGGAAGGGGAAGGAATCTCCCCTGTTGGAAGATTGTAGTGAGAAATAATTTCTTTAAATTTTAAAAATCCATTGTAATTTTCCACCCACCTTGTTTCGCATATTTCAATTGGCAATAACCGGTTACATGCCGTAATAGGTATATAGTATTTTTTTTTACAGTTGCACCACCGACTTCAGCGGGCAGAGCCTTAGTTGCAGAGGAGGTTGGTACACGCCTCAGAGGTCAACAACTAAAGTA
>JABUQX010104389.1:20000-34911 GCA_015478945.1 Trachelipus rathkii | reverse complement strand
AAGACACTCAATAAAGCTTACAAACGGAAATTCCTTATATTTTATTCGTAAAATTTTATTCATAAAATGCATTTGCGAAATATGTTTAAACCTTATAAAAGGAGTGATACCACTAACAGAATCTCAGAAGGAAAAGTTACGTCGCCATACCAGTATATTTAAAAACTTACACTTAAAATCAAAATAAAGAATTTTGTGGAAAAAGAGAAACTGATACAAAAAGGTGGAGCATTCCTTCCGCTATTATTTTCTATTGTAGCCCCCATTTTAACTAAATCACTAAATGGTTAACTAATAATAATGAAAAAAAAGCAGCTTTCATAACTTTCTTTGATTTCGAAAAAATTATAATACTGTACACCCTCAGCTGTCTCCCTCAGCTCCACCCCAGCAGCAACCACTGCCTACAATTGTATATGAACCTAAATTACAACAGATGTTAAGTATCGATAAAGAACTTACGCAAATTTTAAATTCTCATATGAATATCCATCAAAAAAGAATGAAATATCAATAAATATTACAAAAGTTAATAGATTTGAAAGAAAAATATACCAATGATAATACAATGAGGACTCTAACTGAAACTGAAGAAGTTGGAATTTTGAAAGATTTTAAACCTGTATTAGAAACAAGTTTACCGGTTAGGGTTAAAAATATAGGTATAGCTTTATACAACCCCTTAAAAGGTTAAATTAACTGGGACGATAACGGTCAAATAGTAATAGACTAAGAACCCATCGTAGAGTTAAATATCGTCGATCTAATTTCCAATCTAGTACGTACCTGACAAAGAAACCCTATAACAGGTTGGCTTATAATAAAACAAAAATTAAGAACAATTAATTTTCCAAATAGTTCAATCTAAATTTGAATAGTTTCACTGATTTGGAAAGCACATACATACCAACAACTAGAGATATAACCTCAAGGTCTTTAGATGTGTTGACTTCGTCACATTCTCCTTTAGACTTAATGAAAAAAGCGACCACCCAAAAATCCGTATCCTAAGGCAAACAAATTAAGGATAAATACTGACTTTGGAAGCGAATGGTTAAAAATGTAGACCTAATGCTACTCCTAGATTATATAGCCAGGTGTTCATTTAACAATTAAGCATAAGATGAAGGATAACGTTCCTGTGCGTTTTGGTAAAACCTTGAATAAGTAGAGAATATAGTACAATCATTTGTCACCATTTGGCAAAATGTACCGCGAATATCACCTATTTCCATAATTCCTATTTCTATATTCTCTGTTTCCTTATTTTCATTAAATTACCATTAAATATTACTAGATACTCGATTGACAGGCCGTGTTCACTAAAAATAATATATTTACAGGCTGAGGGGGATATAGGGGCAAAGGTGAGAAGTGGATAAGGGGGAGGGGAGTAAGAGTTTGCAGCATGACGAAAGGAATGGAGGGGTAAGAAGAATGGAAAGGGTGAGTGAGAGAGAGAGACTCAAACAGGAGAGAGAAGAGTGATGGGAGAGTGGCGAGTGTTTCGCCTTGATAAGAGTTGAAAAGCGTCAAATTTGATTGGAATTATATAAGGGGGAATAATGAAGACAAAAATAAAAAGAAAACGGTCTTTATAAAAAAATTATTATTAATTGGTTACTATATACTATCTATTATATATATAATACTATATATAATATATATATGATATATATAAATTATACTATATATTAGTATATATATATATTATATAATATATATTATATAATCCAATATATATATTATATATAGTATAATATATTTATATATATAGATAATATTATAAATATATATAGTTATCAATGTGAGTAGTAGTAATAGGTGAGTAGTACAGTAATATATATATATATAGAGTTATATAGTATGAAAAGATGTTATGTTTTTAAATATTAATAATACCTAGAGTCGCTTTTAAAAATATATATAGGTATAGGTACTATATATATATAGTATATGTATTATAGGATAGTACTGAGGTATATATACATAATAGTATTATATATATATATAATTATATATAATATATCACTTGCTTCCTTAAAACCTTATAAAATATGAAAGGAGTAATAAAATTAAACTAGGGGTTTATTAGGTGATGAGGAGTTCTGGGAGGGGAGAGGGGGTGAGGCGGAGCATAGACCCAGGGACCCAGTGGGGCTCCATCTGCCATCCGTAAACTCCCTGGCACATGATATCGTTGTGATTTACCCTTAGGTTATTCTTGAACATTTTTTAATTTCAATTAAATTTCTTCAAAGTCAAAATAATATTGCAAACAAGTTGGATATAAATATTGTAAGCAAACGACATAAATATGAGGCAAACTATTTCAAACTCTTTATTATTAAAGAAACTATTTCAAACACAACTATTGGATTGATAGAAAAGTATTTTCTTAAATCCTGACAAAATTCTTTCCTTTATATTTATATTTCCTTTGTATTTCCTTTATTTTTTCCTATTATAACCTTTAGTTCTCCCATCATAAAAATTTAATATGAAAAAACATACTCTTTCCATTACAGTCGGGAGATGAAGAACCATCAAAACAAAAGTCCTCCTCTCAATAAACAACTTAACAAACATCCTTAATTTTAACCTTGATACACACCACATATGATACACATATGATACGCATGATACACATGTGACGTTGACAAATCTCTTTAAGAGTCACACACAAATTAAAAGTACTGAAAATGCTAATTGAAACAAACTTTGACTAACATAAAGAAACAATCACAGACTGTATGCAGATTAGATATCCTCTTCTCTTCCAAAATTTTGAATAGCCTGCTGGGTCTCCCTCACACATCACACGATGCTCAATATTCAGCAATTAGATACCTTGCAAAATAAAGATCTCAGTATAATAACTGGCTGTCTTTCCTCAAGACGTATCAATCATAGATTAACTGAAACAAAAATTCTGCCTTGAAAAACCCATCTTCACATTGGATATGATATGCTTTCAATTTTACAGTAAATCTCTCTTGAAAGATTCAATAGATCACCTCCATGCAAAGCAAACATTTACAACAACCCCCCTGAACTGAGAAAAACACCACCATATCGTATGCAGATTATACTCTTTTACCACTAACAACACGATTCCCCTGCTCCTCTACCCTCCACGGTAGCTCACCATTTATAACATCATCAAGGTAATCTCGAAGAACTAGCTCCGCCATATCCAAAGGCAACACCAGTACTTTTCAGTATATTTCCACCCAGAAATTATTCCCAACGGAGCAAGCTTTGGGCAGTCAAACACGAGAGAATTAACACCCGCCCTGGGGTACCATTCTCCCTTCGCGAATAGAAAAGCAATAAAATTAATAAAACACTTTAAAACTATCAAAAATGGCTTTCCCTGGCTAACGAAAGACAGAAGGAACATCTCCTAATTAAACCGCGCGCTGAACAAGTACAACAGAAGCACAATTTTAACAGCGATGAATCTAACGAATTTCTGGCCCGTCTGCTTGTGGTGGGTATGTACGGGAATATCGGAGGTCAGCCTGGTTTCGTTTCGTTAGGAAGGAGAGCGACGGGACTACCAATATATATATATATAATATAATATAAGCTATATATATATAATACTATATATAATATATATATACTATAGTAAATAAATATATATTATATATATATATATATATATACTGATAGAAATTTTGAATCGATATTTATTAATATAATATAAATATAAATATATTATTAAAAGAATTGCATAATATGATATATCTATATATGTAATATATAGTTAAGGAGAGAGAGAGAGAGAAGAGAGAGAGAAAGAGAGAGATGAGACGAAGAGAGAGAGAGAGATGAGAGAGAGAGCGATGAGTGCAGGAAGACAGAGAGAACTTCAAACATTACAGTTAGGATAATAAGTGGGCATAATCCAACCATTACATATACAGAATATACATATATCAGTCCATCGAAAGAAAGGAACCACTTATGCTAGTTGTGTACGTGATGTATGCACCACCTAAAAATACACTCGACACTGTAAAACGACCAATAAATATACTTACATGTATATCATATCTTTTCTAGTAGCTATAAGATCTAATATGCTCTCATTGAAATCTTTTTTCGCTATATCAGTTTTCATTATGGACTTTTTCGCATGCTCTCTCTCTCTCTCTCTCTCTTCTCGTCTCCTTCTCTTCTCTCCTTCTCCTCTCTCTCTCTTCCTCTTCTCTCTCACTCGGCGGTCTTCACCACATCAACACGGCTTTTCGACTTCCTCAACCCCTACTCTCTACTCTCATCCTCTTATAACCAGGCATTTCGTAGTCCTGTTTGTGCTATTCCATCCAGAACGCTCAGTGCAGACAAACGTTTCATTTCTTTTGAGCAACGGTTTCGAAGTCATCTTAGAAACAATTTAATCAACTATTTACAAGCATATCTTTTTGAACGTCTCAGAGAGAAACGGACAAATATGAGAAGCGGATAAAGTCCAATTTTTATATATATATATAGTATATAATAATATAGTATTAATAGATATACTATATATATATAGTTATATATATATATATATATTTATATATATACTGATCATTCTATAATATATATACTAAGTATATATAGATAAATAATACTATACCTATCTACTCATAATGAGCTATTTAATATTATAATGCAACCGATACAGGCGTTTGAACTGGGCCATCAAAAGTATTTTGGGAAAATAAATAAAGAAAGTGTGTTTTCAAGACTTTATCAATGGAATACCTATATATAAGATTGAGCATGCTTGCTTAAGTCTGGGTCAGAGAGATGGTATAGAGATAAGATGTCAGACTCTGTGTAGAAGCCGTGTCGTACGAGGTCCTGTCTCAATGGAGCGATGTGTTGAGACTGGAGAGTTCTAAACGTTCATTTCAGGTGGTTTTCACTATATGATTCCTTACTCGAACTAATAAGAAAATCTTAAAATTTATGTTAAAAATTTACTTTAAAGAATATGAAAATGAAGATAAAAAGTAATAAAGTTCCTCAGGGTTCTTCTGGTGGGGAGATAGTGCCTTTTTTTAGAGAAAGTGTCTTTCTCGTGAACTACGCAGTTTCCTGTTGTCTGTCAGAATAAAAAAAAATAATGATTTTCTAAGAAAAAATATTTTTTTTTTTGAATTTAACATTTTTTGTTTATTTAAAAAAAAAAAATTCCATGAACAGCATCAAATAGAGATTTCGATTATGTAATTTGTTCTAAATAATAAACAGATAATGATCAGCAATTAACAGCTTTTGAAACATTTACTCAGTTCGATAAAACAAGCGCAACACAAGGTTGATCACCAAAAAGACACCATTTATGATAAGAAAAAATAAAGAAAATTAAAAGTCTTCTTAAGACCCACTCGAACATGAGTGTCGGATTCCTGCTGTAACACAATAGAGCGCTAAGAAAATAAATGCTCGAAATAGACGTTTTAAAGCTTACCAAATGCTGCCTTGGCTATTTTATTTGTTCCAAATCGGATAAAATTTACGGAATCTTTGTTGACCGTCAACATTCGCTTAAGACAGACTGCTCTAATAAATAAAACAATATTCCTTCGGCGTCTGAGGCGAGCCAGTACTTATTATATATTATTTAAGTCATGATCAGATTTCGATAAACAATCTTCTTGTTATGATAAAATTGAAGTACTTTAGGGAGAAGCGGTTGCGCGTAGCAAAAAAAGTTATAATTCTTTTTACCAATGTTAAGTATAGGCACCGGAAACCTAAAGTATATTATGATCCCGTAACCCATAATAATAGAGCTATAGTATATTATATGTATGATATATATATATTTATAGTAAGTATAATCATTATATAGCTATGACTATATAGGATAGTGCGCCTGATAAATATAGTATATACCGTGTGGCGTTGTGCGGCGTGACATCGCACACGACACACGGGCGAGAAAACCACACATGGTACTTCATACCTATGAGGTATTATAGTCGTGAGTGTGAAATTATATACTTACTATATGTTAGTAATCATATAAGTAGTAGTCATATAATACAGTTAATAGGCATATATCATATACTAGGTAATATTTAGTATATAGTAGCTTATATAGTATATATATGCATATATATATGTATAGTACGTAATCTCTTTGCTAGATAGTATATATATATAAAAAAAGAAGAAATATACATTGAGATTTTATTTTTTATATTTTAGATATTATTCGGAAGAGGGAAGATCTAATTTTTATTTATACGGCAGAATAAACTTCTGTTGGATTTTTTTATCAAGATTGGACAAATCAGAACTCTCTCAAATAGGATAATATTAAAAAATTTCACTTACTAACCGACAGAAAATTACTTCGAGACTCCGACTTCTAAAATATTTATATGTAAATATTATTTACTAGATTTCCACAATCTTCAAATTTACAAAGTTTTAATCAGAAAACTCGATTTAAAAAGCTGGCTCAATTTTATGTAACTTACAAGATTATAACTCTGAAAATGTTAGTTGCTATAGTTGCGTAAGTTTTTCCGTTTAAACTTTGGAAAATCAATAGATTTAACAATTTATATCGTATTCAAAGTGTTAGAATCACTTATCTTATGTGAGTAATCAATAGACTAATGACTTTTAAAGTTGAAAGTTTTTTCTTTTTGAGCTGTAGATGTTGTTCTGCTTCGCTAAACATCCCTCTTCTTAGACAGTTTAGAAGAAAGGGAAGAGTTAAGTATATTGTTGCAAGATTGGGAATTATGATACGATATTAATAATAGATATATATATAAGTAGTATCAGTATTATTATATATATATATATATATAATATTATATATATAATGTATAGTATTAAGAATAGTAATATAATAAATTATACATACAAAAAAGTATATAATATAATTATATATATTATATATAGTATATATATGATTATATATTATAGTTATATATATATAGTTAGTCGTATATTATTATATATATATATAGGTATAAGTATATAAATAATATATATATATATTATGATATAATAATTATTAACAAGTGATGTATATATATATATATATAATATATAATATATATATAGATTATATAATATTATAGATACATATATATATAATATATAATATTATTATAGATTATATAATATATAGTATATAAATATTACTATATAATATTATAGTATATTATATATATATATAATATATATATATATATATATATAATATACAGTTATTATTATATATAATATATTATAAATATATATAGTATAATTATATATATATATAATATATTATACTATATAAGTATATAATATATAATATATATAACATATATCGTAATTATAATAATAGTTATATATATATATATATGAATAGGTTATTATATGAAAATATAGAAACAATGTCGGAGGATAGAAGATAATTAGAAATAATGAAATATACGTTATTAGCGATAAAATAATATATATACAGACGCTAATAATATATGTATATATATATATCTATATATTAACCGCATATATAATTATATATATACTATCTAGTATATATATATATAATGTATAATTACTCGCATATATGATATTAGTATTATATATATAATAAGTAGTTATATATCATATATATATATATAAGTGGTCTGAAGTTGTGTGCTGATGTTTGCAAAGGTCCGATCAGCTCGTTCAAAGATGGTGCACATAGCCTTTTGGCCCTTGATTGACCATTGGAATTTCAGAAATATGCACATCTACATTATCATCACGAATTACCGTTGAACTCAACCGTTTCCCTAAGTTTGACATATATCTGTTCTATAGTAAAAAGATGTTTATAATACACCGCAGAATGGGCTAGAGGATATCAGATATTCGCATAGATGCAAAATTTTAAGAAAAATGATGGCCGAGTGTACACTACAGTTATATATTATATATATAGGTATTATATATATATAGCTAAGTATATTATATAAGTATATAAATATATATATAGGTATAAATAATATATATTATATTAGATACTACTATCTCTCTTTATTAAGATATTATATATATATATTTGTTCCAGCCTTTAAAGTGGTTTCTCCAAAAATAGATTTCTTGCCAATTGCACCTTTTCCCCAAATAACAGGTTAAGATTTTCGTTTTCATTATTTATTTTAAACTTTATTTATGGTCAAAACTTAAATTTGATGAAATAAACACCAAAAGAACTCGGTCAATTACATCTTCCAAATTCTGTAATAAAATTAAATATTTTTAAGTAAAAAAAAAGTTAAATATCATTTCCGACTTGACAAAATATCCATTTAGGAATAAGAATAGAATTTCATCTTTATCATGAGAATCAGCTCTAATAGACAGATCTGGCCAACTATTCTAAAATCCTGAGTTATATATATATATATTATAAGCTATATAAACTAGAACATAATACTATTAATAAGTATAAGAATTGTAACATCATATACTCAGGCGTTTGATAATCCATTATTATACTATGTTCATCTTGATATATATATTATAATTGACTTAGTATAGCATTATACCTATACTAGCTACGCACTACTACCAACCGCTTTCTCTGACATGTTTGAATAGATTGAAGTATATAATGTATATATATATATATAATATATATATATATAATAACTATATTATATATATATGATATATTGTATACTCTTATATATATATATTATAAATATATAGATTATATTATATTATAGGGTAATATATAAATATATATATATATATAAATCATTTAAATATATATATTATATGATATAAGTATATATATAAGTATATACTAATATAGATATTAATATATATAATATATAATTATATTGATCTAATATATATATATAATAGTTAATATAATATATATATATTAAATATAGTATATATGGAGAAGATATTTATAAATATTATATATAGACGAAGTACGATATAGGTAATATATATATATATAATAATAAAATATTTAAAATTTATAGATATATATATATATATATTATATATATAAATATACATATTAGAATAAATAATATATATATATTATATAATAATATATGAGTATATATAGTATACTAATATATATAAATGTGATATAAAATAAACTTAATTCTAGAATACTATGATATTGTAGTATACATAATAATACATGTAGTAGTATATATCGTGAATATACAGATATATTATGATATACATATAGAGTATTACTATATATGTATATAATATATATAGCTATACTACGATTATATTATAGTAGAACGCATCTATATATATAATATTATTATATACTTTTTCACAATGAATTTTTATCAAAATATATTGGATGTTTATATACATGTATATATAATAATAATAATAATAGAATAAATATATATATATATATAATATATTAATAATATTATATATATGATTATATTATATATATATAGATAGTATAATATAAGGCTATATATATATTATATAAAGTAAAAAGAAAATAGAAAGATAATTCTAGAGAAAAAAATTAAATTATTACTCTACTTAATATGATAAGAATAATATTAAATTAAATGAGAATTAGTTTCTTTCAGGTTATTCTTTTAAAAGTTGGTCATGATTTTCAGTCTTAACACCTATTGTTTGCAGCAAATTTTGGCTCTATAAAATTTGGGATATTCAAGTTATTAAGAATATAATAAAAAAAAAATGTTTGCAATTATTAAATTCACACTTACATATTAGCATGAATATTCACAGGCCATGTACACACGCACGACCACGCACACACTGAATATATAATATATATATAAAATATATTATACTATATATATATATATATAGTATTAATATATATAATATATATAGATATATAACTATATATATCTATATAAGTAGTAGTATAATAGATATATATTATAATTATATATTATAATAATATATATATATAATATATATATATAGTATAATATATATATAATATATTATATATATATATATAAATATACTATATATAATATACAATTTATAGAAAAAGCTATATATAAATATATATAGCATAATAGTATAATATATAATTAATATATAATATTTATATATATTATAATATATATATATATATATATATATATATTATATTATATTAATATTATTATATATATTACTATATTATACTAATATATATATTATATATCCGTACTATATATATATATATTCGTATAGTACTTATATATATATAGTAATATAATATTATAATATATACTATATATCTATAGTATATATTATAAATATAGTATATAGTATATATATTCTAAATAGTATGAAATCTTATAATAAATATATATATATATATATATAATTATATATTATATATAATATTATATAACTATATAATATTACATATATATATATCTATATTATATTATATATATACTATTAGTATATTTAATATAATAGCTATATATATAATATATAATTTTAATTTATACAACTTTATATTATAATATATAATATTAACTATATATATATATTAAGATATATATATATTAATAGTTATATATAACTATATATATTAATTATAACTATAATAATATATATATATTATATATATTATACATTATATAATTATATAGTATAATTATTATAATATATATACCATATAACTAATATTAAATATATAATAATATATAATATTATTAATAATATATATATATATATTAATATATATATAATAATATATAATATTATAAATAATATATATATATATATATGTAAAACATATACATTCAAAATTACTTATCATGTGTTTAAAATAAATAATGAAATGTTATCTCAAATCAATAAAAAATTTTCTATTAGACCCTTTTACTTCATATAAAAAAGTATATTAATTTATAATGTTAGTCTGATATCTCTTCTAGTTCAGTAAGATCGATGTGGTGATTATAACAAAAAATTTTATCCTCATATACTCCTCATTTATCATTGATTTAGAGAATAATAATAACTTTTATGCATGACTTACTATACTGACATAATAATTATCTCTACACAGTATTTTAATGGATTCAACAAAAAATCCAATCCCTATATAGATAAGCCTATGCGTGTAATCAGGAATTTATATCTCTTTATCTAGGTTTTATTTATCGAACCTCCATCTAAGAATAATTAATTATTTGTGAAATCAAGCAGGCTTTCAATCTATAATATAAATGCCGAAGAATAAGTATTTATTATTAAATTTATAAATTTACACATGCAAGTAAATATTTGTAACATTGAAACTGTCTCTGTCCTGGGTCCAATACTATTCATAATATTTGGAATTTACATTAACTATATATTAACTATATATAATCTCTATTTCGGAATTGTCACTGACTTTGTATAAATTTATCATTAGATATGGCTAGTGGAGTTTTAATAACATAAAATAATAACTAAAAAATATAAAATATAACAATAAAAACAAGGAAAATCTAATTATTCATGGTTTATAATATTATAACTTACAATAATTATAAATTCCTTCCATTCGATAATATATATTGGTCAACGTGCAACAGATCTATCTTCCGTGTATTCAGTCTTTAAATACTCATAAAATAATCCAAATTCTTAACCCTTTCAATTAAACAAAAAAAATGTTTAGGTAGTTTTATTAATAAACATTTGAAACATTATAAATATAAATAACACTTTGATAAAGACTTAAAACAGTTAATTCAGAATTACAATTAAACTATTACTAAATGAACTAAAAAAAGATAAATATAAAAAATCTACAAGAAAGAAATCATTCATAAGATAGTTTTACAACATCAAGCCTCTCTTAAAGTTTTAACCTATTTATACCCTATAACTATATATCATTAATATATATATATATATATATATATATATAATATATATATTATTATTATAATTATATATAGTATATATATATATATAAATATGATATATATATATATATATACTATTATATATATATATTATATATTATAGTATAATATACTATTATATATATATATAGTGTAGCATATTTTGTTTAAAAGCCACAAACTCATCATCAGATTCATATCTCAAAAACTACAATACGCTACAGAAAAGGAATACATTGTTGGAATCTGGCAACATTTTATTCATGAAACTTACAAGAAAGAAAAAAAAAAAAAAAAAAAAAAAAAAAAAAAAAAAAAAAAAAATCTCCCAAAAAACTACAATAGGCTACAGCGGAAAAGGAAATACTATTTTGGAACTCCTTTGGTAAAATTTTAGGTTAGGAGATGAAACAAAAAGAAAAAGTAAACTAAATGAAAATGAAATATTTGAGGCATTTTTTTTTTAGGAGCAGGAGACATAATATATACATATATTATTTGTAAAGGAACACAGACACGGCAATGTAGGGGCTCGAGCCGACCGGGGAACACACAAGGAGGGGGACGCTTTTCACAGTACCCTAGATGGGGAGCGGGCAGGAGGAAACCCCCGGCGTCACGCCAACTTACCAGAAGAGCGGCGGGTTGCCGGAGACCCTCCCCGGAGGGGAGGGATGATCATATTCGCCATTTTAATAGTTCTGATGTTTCCTCTCATCACCCTTACCCAACACTCTCCTGCTAACAACATCAGCGCCGTCGGTCTCGGACACCCGTTAGTTCCCAAGGGAAGGACAGTCCTGAAGTAGACCCTGTACCGATGCTCGCACCTGCCATTCTAATTTGTATCATCATTCACTATTCATACTATTCAAACTGTGAGTTACCATATATTAGATTATAGCATGTATATCTACCTACTATAACTATTTGTAACGATATATGAATATTATATATTATCATATTATAGTGTATATATATCTATTATATAATCTTTAGGTATATAAATCAATTATACTAATGTAAAAAAAAAAAATAAAATAGCCAAATATATATATATATATATAATATATTAGTATATATATATTATATATTTAAATTATGATTAACTAAAATATGTAAAATACTGTATTATTATTTATTATTATATATACTTATATAATAGATATAACGGATATATGAATAGTAACCTCTAAATATAAAAGGTCTGCTAAAAAGGCTCTCATTCTAACTCATAAGTCCGCATAGTATATATAGTTAACAATAAATTATTTTATTTTTTTTTTTTATCTTTTTTTTTTTTCTTAGCATTTAAAGAAATAACGCATATTTATATAGTCCATAAATGCGTATGCAATATAGATTTAATTTATACTATTTAACCTAGGTATCACACAATAAATGTATTAATTGTTATATTATTATATCACTTTTCACGTTTTGCTTATCTATATCAGTTTTTGAGCATTAAAAATTATATTTTAGTATTATTTATTAATTTAAATTTATATTTATTTTTAAATGTTGTTTATAATTTATTTATTTTATATATTTTATATTCCAGCGACTTAATTATTAATAAATTGTATATATATATATATATATATATTAGTAATCATACAGCATTATTTTTAAATATATTTAGTATAGTTTATTTCACTATTTATATTACTTAATGATTTTCAAATATATAGCTTTGTATTGAGTTTACTATTTAGTATTTATATTTAGTAAATTACATGTGTGATTTTCTTATCAACTTACTAAGTAATATGTAGTAGATTACCTGATATTATTAACTTAGAATAACTCTTATACATTCTAATAATATATATATTTAATAGTATATATATATATATTATATATATTTATATTATATATATATATTATATATTATATATATATTAATATATAATTATAATATAATATATAATATTAATATAATATATATATATATATATATATATATATATATATATATCTATAATATATATATATAGATATATATTATATATATATATTATATAAGTATATATATATATTATATATACTATTTATATATATATATACTATATTATTATATATACTATATATAATATATATAATATATATATTATATGATATATATACAATATAATAGTAGTATTATAATTATATAGTAATATGATATATATATCTACCATATGTGTATAATATATAATATATTATTATAGGTATTATCTGTATAACTTAGTTATATTATATATGGATAATGAATAATAATAATAATAATAATTAATAATAGGATAATAATAAATAATAATAATAAATAATAATAATAATAATTAATAATTATATATAATAATGTTAATAGATATAGTAATAATAATAATAATAATAATAATAATAATAATAATAATAATAATAATAATATACTTCAATTATTTTATCAAAGCAAAATATGAAATTATATGTTTTCTTTCTGCAAAAAATTTGAAAAAAACAATGAAAAGAAAAAAAAAGGGAAATTGTGATGCAAAGCTGATACTAATTTTAGATGTCAAATTTACAACATATTTTCCTGGAACAAAAACATGAAATAAACATGTTTGCTTTTCTATAAAAACTCAAAATATAATAAAATTAAAAAATTACAATTTTTATGCAACTAATATGTAATTTTAGGACATTATATTTTATTATTTTAAATATTATCAAATTCAAATTTAAAAACGTAAGCACTTCATTAGTTTTGCAAGAAATTCTGTTTCTTTTAGGAGAATAAACTTACTAATATATCTCTCACTTCCAATGGGTGATAGAGGTGAAGACAAATTATATCTATGGCATTTATTCTGACTAATTTAAAAAATAGCATCACTTATCCATTGGATAAAATTAGTTATGAGATTAAGATTTAAATATGGACTTAACCTTTTTTAAACAAACAAAGCTGATAGCGTTGATCCAAGTCCACTTCTTAAAAGGTATGTTTGCAGTACTTTACGAAAATTGTAGATTCAATTCTGGTATTCCGAATTATTTCTGAATTAGTAATA
>JABUQX010104389.1:0-2500 GCA_015478945.1 Trachelipus rathkii | reverse complement strand
TCCTCGAAGGATGTCCCAGTTCATACTTCGTTCGGTTTTATCCGAATCTGAACTTTGGTTTTAGATTTAGAATTTAGAATTAGATTTAGATTTTTCTTTTATTTTCTTGTGGTAAAAAAATTCTTCTTTAACTTTAATTAAAACCATATTAACGATCTGTGGCGTCTTTTTAAAGCTCAGAGGCGTTTTTTCCTCAACGGTCAGAGGCGCTTCTCCTTTTAACGCTCATTGGCGTTTTTCTTTTTAACTCTCACTTGCGCTATATAGATATATATATATATATATAGCAGCATATGTATATATATATATATATATATATATATATATATATATATATATATATATATATATATATATATATATATATATATATAGGTGATAATCACTATTTTATAATAAATCAATAAATGAATCTTCCTTTAAATTTAAAAAAGGAAAGTTATGAAAGCAATAAAAGAGCATTAAAAGAAAAAAAAGAAAGATAGATAGATAGATAGATAGATAGATAGATAGATAGATAGATAGATAGATAGATAGATAGATAGATAGATAGATAGATAGATAGATAGATAGATAGATAGATAGATAGATAGATAGAGAGAGAAAGAAAGAAAGAAAGAAAGAAAGAAAGAAAGAAAGAAAGAAAGAAAGAAAGAAAGAAAAAAGAAAAAAAGAAAAAGAAAGAAAAAAAGAAAGAAGATAAAGAAAAAAGAAAGAAAGAAAGAAAGAAAGAAAGAAAGAAAGAAAGAAAGAAAGAAAGAAAAAAGAAAAAAGAAAGAAAGAAAAAGAGAAAGAAAAAAAAAAAAGAAGATAAAGAAAAAGAAAGAAAGAAAGAAAGAAAGAAAGAAAGAAAGAAAGAAAGAAAGAAAAGAGCAAAGAAAGAAAGAGAAAGAAAAAGAGGGCAGAAGATAAAGAAAGAAATAAAGAAAGAAAGAAAGAAAGAAAGAAAGAAAGAAAGAAAGAAAGAAAAGAGCAAAGAAAGAAAGAGAAAGAAAAAGAGAAAAGAAGATAAAGAAAGAAAGAAAGAAAGAAAGAAAGAAAGAAAGAAAAGAGCAAAGAAAGAAAGAGAAAGAAAAAGAGAAAAGAAGATAAAGAAAAAAAGAAAGAAAGAAAGAAAAAAATCAACTCGTTTCAATATTTGCTTCTTCAAGATATGTGGTTGGAGTAAAAATTAGAAAATGGAGCCATAGATTGTGGTCTGCTGAAATATGTATATTGAACAGTGAAGGGAAACGCATCTTAGAGACATATTTTCACTTTTTTTTCTCTATTTTTCTTTTTTTCATTTTTTTTCCTTTTTGCTTTATCTTTTCTTTCCATTCTTCTGTTTTCATCACATGTTGTTTTTTATTGTTTAATATTTTTGAATACATATTTTATCCTTTCATATTTTTTTTTGTTTTCATCACGTTTTTTTTTATTCAAATATTTTAGCTTATATATTTAATTTCTTTTGTATTCTAATAATTTTTATTAACAGTACCAAATTTTTTTTAAAAAGAGATAATTTGTCAAAGATACTAACCCCTCCCTTCCACAAAAGTGCACAAAACAAAAAAATATATATATATATATATATATGTTATATATATATATATATATATATATATATATATATATATATATATATATATATATATATATATATATATATATATATATATATATATAATGGTTAGTATTTATAATAGCCGATATGTTTTTTTAATTACCTTTTAAGCAATTCTAAACTTTTTCCAGTAATTTTATATTAAAAAATGAAATAAATGCATGACGCAAGAGCATTTATTTACGAAGAGCTTCTACCCTTATATAACCCCACCCGTGAGTGGCTCGGTATGTAGAAATGCTTAAAGAGAAAAGGTAAATGCAAGCTGTAAATTTATTTAAATTTGCAGAATTTATTACAAGAATAAATTGATTAGTAATGTGGGTTTATTATGCATCATCCCCTATTTATTTCCAATTACAGGCATATTATGCTTCATGTATATATATATATATATATAAGTTGTTGGTTGTTGAAAGAAGAGCGTTATATATATATATATTTCTCTATTTATTTATAAATATATACATATATATATATATATATATATATATATATTATATATATATATATATATACATATATATACATATATATACATGTTGGTACAGCAAGAGCAAAGCTGAAAGAAAGTATATATGTTATATATATATATATATATATAGTCATATAGTTATATATATATATATATATATATATATATAGTATATAGCAGCATATATATATATATATATATATGTATATATATATATATAAATATATATATATATATATATATATATTATAAAAGATATATATATATATAAGGTTATACAGCAGCAAGAGACCTACTGAAGGGGCATATACAGTATATATATATATATATATATATGCAATAAATATATATATATATATATATATATATATATGAGCATATATATATATATATATATAAGGCATATATATATATAT
>JABUQX010104388.1:0-42500 GCA_015478945.1 Trachelipus rathkii | reverse complement strand
GACATAGAAGATGAGTGCCAGTTTTCTTTGAGAGAGGTCCTGAAAGATTTTGCTGACCCAAAAGTAAGTGAGAAATCTCTGAAGAAAAGGTTGCAAGACCATTATGGGAGTGACATCATCATAGTTGGTCAACACCGACAGACATTACTCTGCTTCCGCAATACTGGTTACAAAATCTTGTCCCAGCAATGGTATAAATCCAAACAGGCAAATGAAGAGGAAGAACGCCTCCGAGTTGTTAGAGCAGCGGCTGACATAATCAGTGAAGATATTCGTTCAAAAGCGTATCGCCTTGACAGTTACCCAGATCCCCAACGCTTTCTGGAAAACTGTGAGGAGAACATTCCACAAACCCAACAGGCGTTGCTTGATTCAATCATACAGAGAGGCAAACGAGGCCAACGGAAGAAAGACATAATCAAGAGAATTTCTATTGCTCGTTCATTAAGATCTTCCACCAAACCTAGATTTTTTAATCCATCCAAGTTGGGGTTGGAGCCCTCATGTCAAGGAAATATGGCTCAAGGGAGCTAATACAAAGGGCAAGTGGACTTGGTTTCTGCTGTTCCTACGACGAGGCCATGATGTTTGAGGTGTCTTGCATGAACCTCCCTCAGAGCCCTAACCACCCAAATTCTTTTTGCTCAATGGGCTTTTGACAATGCATATGTCAATGTTGACACAATTGATGGCAATAATAATTTCTCAGCCATGGGTGGTATCCAATGTGTAACGCCAGCATGTTCAGTCTCTTCAAGTGGTACAGTAATTGCAAGAACAAGTACTCTTCCAAAAGCCAGGACAGTTGGAGAATTCTGTGTCATTCCAGTAACAACATTTGAACATACTGGAGCACCTTTGAAAAGCATCGTGCTTGAGGACTTGACGGAAAATTGTTCAAGAGTGAACATTAAACTGGCTGACTTCAAGTGGATATTTGGTAAATGGAAAGAAGATGATATTCCAGGTTGGAATGGCTTCATGGAGTAAATAACGTGCTCTGAACCGAACTCGACGTACCCGCCAACATTGCTTGAGAACTTACCTACAAGTACAAATATGGTTAGGACACCAGATGGATCCTCTCCTCTGGGGATGGCAGGCTTCAAAGTTTGGTCTTCAACCCGTTCCTACTTCCACGGATCCAGTTTCACAGTCTCTTCTCTCCACAATTTTCTGCAAATGCTACAAAGGGTGTGCAGGTGGTTGTGGGTGTCGGAAGGCTGGGATTAAGTATTCATTGATTTGTGTCAACTGCAAAGGGAACTATAACACATGCACTAACTCCCTCCAACCAGATAAAATTGACGAACCAGATCTTGATGAAGACATGGAATGTATATATGGGGCGACAAAATTTACAGATTTTGAGGAACCGAGTGATGGGGCGACGGACTCTGAATCGGAAATTACAGCCTTTGAGGAGCCGACAGCCAAACGTCGACGTCTGTGAAATTTGTTTACCTACCTGTTTTTTTCACCTTTTCATCTTCATACCTTTAACTACAATGTTTCTTATTATGAAATATATTCATCACTAATAATAATAATAAATTGATTTCAAGAATTGTGTTTCTTATCCTTTAAAGTTGAGCTGTACGGAAACTGGTGGTCCAAGTAAATCACTTTTGGTCTCATCGAAAGCATAATTTATTCCTCATAACTATTGTAGGACAAATTTATTGATAGATGGGTTAGTTTAGATGATATTGCCAAAAAAACATAAGTTAAAACGAAAGTTTTTCATAAATATGTAAAAAAATTCCAAATTTGATTAGCACTAGTATGGGAACGGATGGTCCAAAAAATATGAACATAGTGTCATTCAATGCAGAATGACATGGTCCTATTAAAAGTTGTAGGGCATGGTTTCAATATTGTGAGTCCTTTCGAGATATAACCGTAAAACTGCAAACATACCCCTTTTGGGGGTACATTTTTAACCCTCACCACTTAAACACAACTCCGCTGGGGTGGAAAACCCAGAATAGTCATATTAGGCAACAAATGAAGCCATTAAAACAATAAAACTTTTTGCAGCAATTATTTCCGATTTGGATTCTAAGTCTACTAGCCTATAGGGGAATTAGTATATTAAGCGTTTTAGGGAAGATATATGCTGGTATTTCCGTCGAAAGGTGCGTCGAGTGACTGAAAGACTGATTGGTGAAGAACAAGGTGCGTTTAGAATTGGTAGTGGATGTGTGGATCAAATCTTTACATTGAAACAAATTAATGGGAAAATGAGGGGGGAGAAGAATAAATTGTATTTAGGTTTTATGAATTGGCAACAGGCGTATGATCGGATTAATAGGGAAATTCTAAGGCAGGTGTTAGTGATATATGGTCTTGGTAGTAAGCTTCTGAATGTAATCAAAAGTATGTATGCCGATAGTGAAGCGTGTGTAAGAATAAATAGAGTCGAAAGATACGATTGTGAAATTATCGCAGTAAAAAAAAAAAGAAGTTTCGTGAATAATATAAATAATTTAAAAAAAAAAAAGATATTTTAAATTACCTTACCAAAAAAAAATGGCAGTTCAAAAATTTCATCAAAAAATTTCTTCCTTTTTAGACAACACCGGTAAGAATGTTCTGAACATTAATTCAAATTTTGCAATATAAAAATTCTTTCAATTTAAATAAACTGATTTTTTTATCATATAATAATATATATATTATTAATATTAATTACTATAATATAAAATAATAATATATATATATCATTATATATATATTAATACTAAAATATAATATATATTATATAATATATATAATATATAATTTATATAATTATATACTATATATTATATATTTATAGTATTATATAGACTATATATAATATAACTATTATATTAATTAAAATATTATATAATAAATATAAATAATATATATATATATATATATTTAATATAATTATATAATTCTAATAATAATATACTTAAATATATTATAATAATATAATTATATTATATAAACATATATTATGACAAAGTATAGTACACGTTACACGAAACGGACTCGGCCATTCAAAAAAAAAAAATAACAATATGAAAAAGAATAAGATACTTACGGTTTTTGAAATGGGAAAAAAAAAAAAATTCATTTTTATTCATTTTTTTTTCCGGCATTTAAAAAAAAAAATTTTCACAGGATGCATCTATGAGGACTAAATAATATTAAAGTTCCCTTTGTGAAGTTTTTTTTTAAATTTTCCCGACCTTCCTAACCGGAGATAATAAAAAAAACAAAAAAAATAAAAAAAAATTCCATTTCATCCCAAAAGAACATTTTATGTACCATTTAAATTATTTTCACTAGCAAAAGATTTTCTTGAAAAAATCCGGGATCCGGTTTTATTTTTCCCGTTTCCGCCTGTTTCTCTCCGTTATAACATCATTAATAAAAACTCAATTACTAATATTATATATATAATTATATATATATATATATATATTTATTTATATATATATAATATACTAATAAAGTATAAATATATATATATACTAATTATATATAAAATATATATATATATATATATTCATTATATATATTTTAGGGAAACCCTTAAATATTCTCGGATTCCTGAATCCAATCAAAAGGCCCCGAACACGGCAGAGAGCAATGTGTGCGACTGAGATGCATAAATGTAGAAATTGTTTTGTTATAAATATGACCCAATGGAAGACAAAAAAAAAAAAATTTCCCAGAAAATTTATGTTGTTGCGAGAAGTCAGGGCCCGCGCTAAGTATTGGTAAAGTTAAAATCACTTTACAAGTAACATTCGGACTTTATGGGGACTCAGTGCCACCCCAAAAAAAAAAAATCAAAAGTTTTCCAGTTTTAGGTTTCCTAAATTTCACCAACTCACAATCTGACTTAACTCTGAAATTTTTGCGGTTTTTTTTGGGAATCGGGGATTATTTTCCATTATAAATTTCTCATACCCAACGCGTGATAGAACATAAAATTGCTTCAGTATCAAAATTGTTTTCAAAGGAACTTTAAAATTTAGGAAGATTGCCTTTATTCCTGTTTGGCTGTTACATAAAATGCGGAAAAAAAACAAAAAAAATGTTAGGAAAGGGTCAGAAAGATACGAAATTTGGAATTATTAAAAAAAGATACCTTTGCATGCACCATTACCTTTATAAGAACCCTTGTTATTGAATTCCCGTTTTTAATTTCCAAAAAACCAACCAAAAATTCAAAAACATTTTATATTCAGGAGAGAGAGAAGAGAGATGTTGTTGAGTGTAGAAATTTCAAATATGTGGCAACGTTACTTCAAAAGATTTTCCAAAAAAAAATTTTGAAATGGAGCTACCGATAAAGCGATCTTCCATTAATCAGGAAAAAATGTAAGCGTCAACAGTAAGTGCAGAGAGACAAGAGAGAATGAAGTTGTACGGAAAGTAGCATTGTAAAGAAAAAGAGATGCGAGAGGATGGGACGACTTCCTCTCTCCAGTGTAATGTCGTGAGTGATGATGACGAAGTCTCATGTGTTGCAAGCGAGGAGCGATAGAAATTGCAAGCTTTGAAGTTCAAACTTCCATCCCCACTGGCTTATAAAAAAGCGAGAAGTATGAAGAAAAATTTATT
Source organism: Trachelipus rathkii (assembly GCA_015478945.1). Classification (NCBI taxonomy): domain Eukaryota; kingdom Metazoa; phylum Arthropoda; class Malacostraca; order Isopoda; family Trachelipodidae; genus Trachelipus; species Trachelipus rathkii. The sequence continues at coordinate 37,895 of JABUQX010104388.1, read as the reverse complement.
TTTTAGAAGGGGAAATTTGCAAGATATTGCTGTAAATAGAACCCATTTCCCCTGTAAAAATTTTTGATGAACATAAAATATCTAACTCTTCGAAATTTTTCCAAAACTGTCTATTGCTATAAAAGCTTCTCATATTCAAGCAAGTAGAAGATTTGCATGAAAGTAAAAACAAAAAAGGGCTAAAAAAGAAAAAACCAAAATCTACAAAACCAACACCTTCTTCAAAGGGGGGGGAAACTACACTCCCCTACGTTCAAAACCCAAATTGTCTTATGTCTAACACTTAGTAACTTTGGAACCCAAAAAAAATTTAAGTGAAAAAAAAAAAAAACTATTTTTTCTATCTTGGTCTTCTAACATATTTTTAATGTTTATAGAAACGTTTTTAAAAGGTAAAAATGTGAAAATTCCCGCATAATGAGGTCTTTTAGTAAGGAGTATTTTCACCCAACTTAAAAAACTACGGGGAATGGCCAAATAAAATTCAAGATATTTTCTCGAAAAAAAAAACTTATTGAAAATCCCATTTTAATTATATATTTTAAAAGGACCCAATTCTCGTTATAATCAATTTGTTTTGAACCAATTTCAACCCTTAACCCCAACAATTTTCTAAGCGGGATTAGTGACTTGCGAGTAGTAATATGATGCTTAGGATGTTCGGTGCGGATAGTAGTGTTTGTAGATGAATCCGAAGAACCTTTACAATAAAGGAAATTTTAATTGATTGTCCAAAAGGGGGGACAAAAAAACACACTATTTCAAAAAAAAACCAAATTATTTTCGCTAACATTTTAAAACCTCTTTCGGAAGGGAAAAAAAAAGGGAGGGCTTTGTTCCCCAATGACTTAGTAATACAGTTAAGCTTAAAGTTTTTCCCTTCTAATCCCAGGCAAACCATCGCTGTTGGAAAATGAAAGGGGGACTTATTCTTCAAAAAAAGGCCGGCCGATCTATATAAAAACCGACTCGAAGGAACAAAGACGTAAATTCAAAAAGGTTTTAAAAAATAGAATTTAATATTTATTGAATAGGAAAAATCTAAAATTTCTCTTTAATAACTGAAAATACTTCTATTCATAGTCGAACTCAAAGATATACTTTATATATAAATATTGAGTATAATATTATATATATTTACTATATATATATATATCACCATATTTATAATAATATATTAATCATACCACTAATTATATATTATAATATAATTTATTATGTATAAATATGTTTTTAAATCGTAAAAAAATTATTTCTTCCATGTGATTATTATATAATATATATATGAAATATATTATTTTGTGTGGTGTGGGTGGGTGGTTAATATTATATATATAATATATAATATATAGTATATATAGGGACTAATATATATATTATTAATATATATTATTAGTATATTACGATAATATTATATTTAGCAATGTATACTATCTAAAAAATCACACACCAAGAAATATTAATTAATATTAATATATTAAGTATATATATATATAATATGTATTTTAATATATATGTTTTTAAGTATATATAATATAATATAGTGATTAATAATAGTCATACAATCGATATGTATTATTAGTAAATATATTATATATATATTATATTATTCAACCCACCACTACCCACCCATATTATAGTATATTATTGGGAAATTTAATTAATCATGCGTTGTTAAGGGAAAGTAAAATAAAATTTTTAGGAGTTGATTAAAAATCGAAAATTCTTTGGTATCTCCTTTTAATTCCGTTAGCCAATCTATCTAAACATTGTTTGACAGCTTCACAGTGGCATTATTAGTAAAGGAAAGTCGGTTTTGCGTGTGCGGTTGCGTGCGTGCCGCAACCTCTTGGTTTGCGTGCGGGTGCGCAAAAACCCATGGGAATTGGTTGCCGTTGCGGTGGCGGCCCGTCCTGTGTGTTTTCGCCAAGGTTCAAAAACCTCGTGGTGCGGTGCCCGTTGGCTTTGCCGGTTTCTGCTAACAAAGCTGTTTTAGCGGGTGCGGGTTGCGGGTGGCCCAATAATTTTTACCGGTTTGCTTGCTCCCAAGAAAACCCCTTTAATATATTATTAGGTGAGTGAAATTTATACCCCCCGTGTGGCTCAATAAAGAAACCGGTAGACGTCGGCTCATCTGTATTGTTGTGCGAGATAGGATAGAGTTCGTGGGTCGAATCCTAGTTCCGACCATGAATGAAGTTACCCCCCTCCAATAGGGCTATTTTTTTCCCGTAAGGGTGAACTTTTTAACTTTAAAAAAAAAAAAATTATACCGTAGCAGTCGGTATGTGGTTTCCTTCCATTGGTATGTTCCCATATTCCCACCAGAAATACATTACTGTTGGGATTTTATTTTCTTCAGGGTTATTCCAGTTTTTCCCATATTATTTGTTAAAGGCAGTTTGAGGAAATGTGTTGGATTGTGGGTTGCCCCCAATTGTATTGTAGTTGAATTTTACCATACACAATGAATCATTTGTTTCATTTTTTAAAAACTAGAGAGGAAGGACAAAAAAAAAAAGGGAAGGTCTTTTTCATACGGGAAATTAATCTAATGGATCTTCCAATACCAGGAAGGATTATGTTATTAATCCCATAGTTCATGTAGACGGGGTATTTAAAAACTGTGAACTTGGGATTGTTGCTTCTTTCCCACCGGGTCTTGATATACTTATAGAAAAAAAAAAGCTATACAGGTAATTTGAAATTTGGGAAAAATTAGAGGCACTGGGGAAACAAAAATATAAGTTCACGTTAAACCTGAAGGGTTGGATAGGGCTATTAAACCAATGTTACTGTGTTCAAAATCTTAAAAAATGGGCTTTTCATTGTGCTTTTTAATCTTTCTTTCTTTGGAAAATTTTGGTTCAGTGGGAAAAAAAATATTTTTAGCTTGTGTATACCTGGCTTCCTTCCCAGGGGACCACAAATTAGTAGTAGCAGGTAAAGTTCTGTTTCTTTGCAATTTTTTTATCCTCTTCTTAAATTGTACCTGAGGGATAACGGTAATTCATTTCCTCCGTTTTTTCTTGCGAAACCGAAAACCCTATTCTTCTCCGTATTTTCAGACTTGAAGTTATTTTCTCTTTGGGGGAAAATGATTGTAATTCTATTGGAGAGATGTTCTGCTTTTTGATTCACCAATTATATTTAAGTAGAGGAATTGGTTATTATATAATTAAAATTATATATTATATAATTATATATAAATTATATATATATATATATTAATATATTTTTTACCCTCACACACACCACACAATATATTTACTGAAATTACTATATACATATTTACTATATATATTATAATTATTATAAATTGTAATATAATATATATATTTATCTATATATATACTATATATATATATTTATATATATATATATATATATATATAATATATATACTTATAATATATATATACACCCTCCTCACCTCACACACCACCACACCTACTATAAATATATTATAGTTATATTACACAAATATATAACTATTATTTATTATATAATATAAAACTGTATTATATACTAATAATATATATTATATATTATATACTATACTTTTATATATATATTATCATTAAATATATATATATAAGTAATATATATATTATTTGTATGAATGAATTTCAGTTGCAAATGGTTCAGAGGCCAAATTTGAATCAGATGAAAGGATCAAGGTGAAAAACTGAACCAAAAAATTTGGGGGACGGCAAAATGATGGAAAACTTGGTTAGTAGTATCAAGAGAAGTATGAGGAAAGTGGAAGGAGGCTAAAAAGTTAGGGAAAAAGGTTAAATAATGTCTAATACGGAAGCGGTAGGAACATAGAAAGAGTGTTCAAAAAGCGTTAAAAAGTAAAAAAAAAGAAGGGCAACAGGCAATGCTAAAAAGCCCAAAATGGATGAAAAGTTTTACAAAAAAAAAGTTGTTCATGGATATTAAAGAGGAAAAGGAAAATCTGACTAAAAAAAGTTGCATACGTAGAAAGGAGAAAAAAATGTAAAGGAACAGTTTGGAAAAAAGGATGAAAGGGGACTTACAAAGGAAATAGGAAAAAGCTCCATTCTGGAAACAAAAGTGAGAACGAAAGGTTAAAAGAGAGAACAAGGGAAATCTTCATAGAATTTAATGAAAATTTTTAATGTTCTTTGAAACTGATGGGGGGGAAACGTTTATAGACTATATTCTTGTATTGATCCTTGAAAAAAATCTGCATAACATGTTAGTAGTCAAAAGAAGTATTAAGAATTCGTCCAAATTAGAAGTAAAAGATGAGGAAAATAGGGTATGTTGGGAAATGAGAAAATTAGTGAGAGAGGGGGCAGAATAGGTAAGAAATTGAGGAAAGTTGGAAGAAATAGTTAAAGATAAATCCGGCAGATTGATTGAAATTTATGTGGAAATTATCAAAAAGTGGAAAGCGGGATTTGGATGGACTAGAAATGAAAACTTTTTTACAAAAAAACGTTATAGAGGGAACTAACAGATTCCCGGGAAGGATTGAAGGGTGAGGGACATAATTTAATTACCCTTATATTAAGTTAAAGAGAGATAAGGTAAAAGCTGTAAAGGAAAAAACTTATATGGGAATTAATTAATTAGGAGTTGTAAGAATGAAAAAGATTATATTGTTCTTGTATATTTATATAATATATGCTCATATAAGTACTTGTAAACTGTATGCTATTTTAAATTATTAAATATATATATATATAATATATTATATTATTTAACATTTGTAATAATATTAAATAGTAATATAAAAATATTAAATTATAAAAATATATTAAATATTTATAATAATATAGGATATAAAAGAAATAATCTTTAAATTCTATAAATTCTTCTTTAAATATTTTATTAACACCAGGCAATATATTTCTAGTTGTACAACCAATGTTAAAATTTCTTAAAAATCTGTACTCCCATTTGATTATGTTAAGAGCGTAGACAATCCCAATAGTGTGTTCAAAGGGGAAAGAGATGCGAGTTGACGAGTTAGAGCGAAGAGCTTGAGTTGTAATATACAAAACCAAAAAAAAAAATTGCAATTTTTAACTGTAATTACAGGCAAACCACACTCACACACTCTCACGGTTTAAAATTTTTGAAAGGTTTTACAATTCCCCATTGAACATTCGGGAATATTTAAAGTTTCCAACCGAGGGGAGGACGTTCTAAAATATTAAAAGGGGAAAAAATTTCAAAAAATTTCTTGTTACTTCAGGTTTTTTCTTCAAAAGGAAAATAATAAGAAAACATCCCTTGTTTTTAAATTTAGGAATAATATTGGCAATAAGTTAGGTTTAAGAAAAAAACAAATAAAAAAAGGTTACACTTATGTTTACTTCAAAGTGTAATAATAAGGAAATGAAAGGAATTTTTTTTCTCTTGGCAACTTTTTAGATACAAAAACTGGACAAAAAAAAAAAATTAAAAAACTATTTTGTTCGATTTACTGCTTTTACTTCAAGGCAGTGAATTTTTAAATAACGTTAACGTTACCAGTTTGATTAACCTATAAAAGCCTGGAACTATTTTTCAAAGCGTTTTTTAGGAGAAAAACATTTTTCTTAGGGGAATCATGCTTGATTTTGACCCAAGTTAACAAAAAGACTTCTTAGCGAATTTCATAATAAAAAAGGAAAATTTGGAATTTTCTTCGTTTTGCTCCGGATTTCCAAGGGGACGTAAAATTGGTCTCCCAAGAGTAAATTTAGCGCACTATTGCAGAGGAGAACCATTCAACCTTTAGGTTAAGGAATTCTAGAAATTATTCTTAACAACTTGCAGCTTGAATTTTAATTTTAGTTAAAGGAAATTTTCCGATAGGGAAGATATCGGTATCTTTTAAAAACGTTTCCAATTAGGAAGTGTTTCAAGTTTCCGTCCCAATGTGGAAATGGGGAAATTATGGTTTCTCCACCGAAAAAATCCTTTATTGAAAGCGTAAACTTCCGAAGTTCTCTCTTTATATCATTTGCTGTAATTACGAGCTGTTTAAGTATTAACGAAAAAACTTACAAAATATTTTGTTCAGAGTTCAAAATGTAAAATTCTTCTGATCAGAGTTAATTTATATAAAGTTTTACAAATTGCCTTTAATAAAATATTTAAAATTTTAAACCCCCCAGGTTTAAAAGGTTAGGATTGTTTCGTACGCTTCATCGTATTAATTAAACAGGAAACTATTCTGCTTAGTTTTCAAAGATTGTCGTAATGCTTGTTGCATGTAATTTAGTCTGCGGTTCCTGCAGCCCATATTTCGTTATCGCAATTTATTTTAAAAAACAAATGTAGATTTTGCTAATATGATTAAATGAGTAACATTAGTAGAATTCATTGCATAAAATTATTTATATTTTCAAAAACGACGCCAACACGTCAGCAGGCATCATTCGGGATTAATCAGTTGAGGTGCTATTGACATAAATATTAAATAAAAAAAATAATATTTCTTATTCGTACCAAATCCTAAAAAACGTTTTTGTATTCCTAAACTTAAATTAGGTACAGGCCTAGAAAGGAATTCAAACCTCGATAGATTTTTGCAAAAAAGTTTAAAAAAAACTCAGACTTGGATTTCAAAGAAATCGTTTATTTTTTCCGTTCTCTATTCGAAAAAATATTTACTTTGATTGAAAAACCAGCCAAATTTTTTTAAATATTATAGAACCGATATTAAAAGTATGTTCTAATTATTTCTAGATTTTAATTAATTTCACATAATTTTTAAATTTAAACGTTTTTTTGATTGTAAATTTTTGAGAATTTAAAGATTCATAAATTTAAGGATCCTTTTATTTCTCTCAAATTTTTTTTTCTAAGGGAAATAACATTGAGGTGTTTTAGAAGCTTTATTGTTCATGCATTCATTTTTTATAAATCCATGATTCATTAAAAAAAATTCTTATTGAATAATTTTCTGTTTCAGATCGTCAATAAAACACTGTTATTTTAAAGAGAAATAAAAAAAAAAACAATAAAAAACAAAAAAAACAATTTAAAGAATAAATTTCTTTTGATTGAATTTGTTTTTGGTTTTTTTATCTTTAAAAATCAAATTAATTGACGGATTTTACTTTACTATTAGGATTAACTTTCAAGAGTTATATATATATTTTATTATATAATAATAATAATATATTATTATATATATATTATATAATAGTATTATATTATATATATATATATATTATAATATTTATCTTAGATTATATTTAATATTTAATCATTTATATATAGCTTTATTGATTATATTTTTTTTTTTATATGATATATATAATATATATATATATATATAATATTATGATAATCTCTATATTACAACAATATATACTATTATATTATATTAAAATAGTATATATAATATACTATAATTTATTATATATAGTATAGTATATTATATTTTTTATTTATTATAATATATATATATATTTTTTTTACTTTATTATATTTATATATTTTATAATATAATTTATCATATAATTTATAAGGGCAAAAAGATAATAGACCTATTAGATTTTCTATAACATTATATATATATAATATTATATAATAAAATATATATATATAGAAATAAATATTATATTTAAAAATTATATATATATTATATATAAATATATATAATATATAATATAATATAATATATATATAGTAATATATGGTTATATAAAATATATATATATAATATTTATTTATATATATATATAAAATTGATATATATAATATATTATAATATATATATATATATAATTATATAATTATATATTTATATATTATATTATACTTTATTATATTTAATAAATATTATATATATATATTATATATATATATATTTATATATAATAATATAAAATATATTATATATATATATATTATATTAAAATATAATAATATATATATTATATATTAATAATAAATATTAATCATTAATTGTGTTCGGTGGAAGGTTACATTCCATTCACTATTTCTTGAAATTAAGGACTTTTAATTAACCTTGGTTTATCAGGGAAAATGTCGTTGTCTATAAAATTGTATTAACACCACAAAATTTCAAAAAAAAAATTTTTTTTTTGAAAAAAAAGTGAAATATTTAGGACGAATGACGTATAATTTCCAAGAATCAGATTGACGACTATTTCAAGAGTAAGGAGTCGGCCGAAGATAACATCTTTTTCCTTAGATAATTTTTTGTATACTCAAAAAAAAAAATGTTTTTAAAAATTTACCAAAAATTAAATTTCAGTTAAAAATTTAGTCCAAGGTCCTTTGATCAAACAAAATTTTTCAATGTCCACCAAAAAATTATATTTAAAATTTTACAAAAACTGTGCATATCCCCCGAATAGAAAATGAATTTGGAAAAAATATTCAAAATTTTCTTTTGATAGTATGACCAGAAAAAAAAAATTATCGCTTTTTTTCATTTTTCTAAAAAACAAAAAAATAGGTTTGACAACAATTTAGGGAACCTTGCTGGGGGGGGGGACACTTTGTGGTCCAAAAAATCATTTATTTCGCTTCAAAGGCGTTTTTTAATGTAATAGTTGCAATCTTGGTTGGTTTCAAGTTTTGAAAGTTCATTTTTGAAACTTAATCTGGGATAGCTATATAAAAGCAGAATGCATGAAAGGCTATTGAAACCGATCATTGTTTTAAAAAAAAAATGGTTTTTATACCACACATAGAATTATATTTCGACTAACACTAACGTGGAACGGGACTTGTTTTGATCTCCTGTGAAAAATTAGTTGTATTATTTTGAGGCAAAAAAAATTGTTGCTTGAAAAACTAAAAAAAAAAATATGACCCATTTTTCCAAAAGTTTGGGGACTAGAGAATATTAGAAACTAAATGCGACCTTAAACTGTATTTATTATTTTAAAAAAACGTTTTCTTAAACTGTATAGTGTAGATGAAAAAGTACCAATGATTTTTTATTTTGCATTATGACTAAAAGAAATATTTTATTATGCCAAACATCATTTAAAATGCACGATTGAAATTCACTCAAAATGAAACACTAAAATCTATCATATTGTGTGGGGGAGTAGGGTCGAGAGATTAGAAAGCGTTATTAATATAAGTAGAGAGAGAGAGATCTTAAATATTTTATATACTTTATTTATGATTAGTATTTTAACTCGAATAGCTATGTAAAAAAATTTTCTGAAACATTCACTCGTATGATAATCCAGACCGATATAGAGTAGTGTGTATTATAAATGGAGACCACTTTATCTTATCTATAAAGTGTGAATTATATTAATCACAATACAATACATAATGGGGTCATTGAGATATAAAAAAAAATTCCTCAAATACAATAATTGTTGATAATAAATTAACCCTCGATTTGAACTAAATTGCTGGAATACAACACAAGAAATAACAGATTGGATGACGAGTAACGGATAATATCTGCTATGTAATCTCAAATAATTACAAAATAAGTATTTATTGCGTGTCATTCTCTATTATTCAGTGACAAAAAACCCTAAAAAAGGCAGTTTAATTTTTTAGTAAACTACAGTTGAAGTATATAGTATTAGTTACAATATACAAAACTAAATATGCTTATCGTAAAAATTATTCATTCGTCGATATAGAAGATAAATAAAGTCACTATAGTCCGAGTATTGTCATTGTTAGTTTAACTTTAAAATTATCTCATTTGATACTAAAGATGATTATATATGTAATGATATATATGATAATATTTTAGGCAACAATGTCTGAAATAGTAGACATTTTTTTGTTATCGATTATAAAAATAAACGGTAAAAAAATTATAAATATGCCACATACAAATATAAAAATATCGTTGTGAATTATCACACCTTAGTGAAAACACCTTAGAGTTGGGGTTATAATAGCTGTGTATTAAGTATCAGCTTTGATCTCAGTAAAGTGTGATCTGCATATCTCAACTATACTATACGGATTATACTACCTCTCCTATTACGATAACAGTAGTTTTTATAGTCTTCTCCCTTCTTCTTACCTCTACTTTCTGTGAGCATCCATCATGCTATTAGCAACCTCCGGATATGTCTTGCGATTATATCTTTTGTTACGCCCGGAGTCGCCAAAAGGACCCACCTCACTTCCACACCTCCACGAGAAGGGGTCGCTGTACTCCTCACAAGAGACCACTCACGCACTGTCTCTTATGGCTACTGTACGCGTGGTAAAACGTCAGCTTACTCACTTACGCTCGCTATATCATGACCTCGCACATACTACACACACACTCACACCGTCCTTCACACACCACCACACTCACACACTCATCTCGACGATGATTCTTATGACACACACCTCAAGATGATCTATCCTTCACGCACCACTATATATGGTTTCTCACATTAGCATTAACTGGTTATTTAAAAGGGCAGGTGAAAAACCATGTTTTATTTGTAAGATGTGTGATGAGAGAGCCTTTTTTCTGGAAAATGGAATTAACAAGATATGTATTCCTTTATAAGGAAGAACCGAGTTTCTATCTCTAAACAGTTTCTAAAAGAGTTGGAAATGTGGTTTTTACACATAATGGGAAAAACAATCTTCTAATAAGTGCGAGATCCTATTTAGGGCCGAGCGTTCACACTATTGTTTCTAAGCTCATAAACAGGAAAATATAGAAAACATATTATTAAGATGATTATTCTGGAAAAGTATGAAATACCAAACGTAAATTAAACTAAGGTCAATGTGTACGTGAATTTGAAAAATGCTGAACTTCTATCTATATAAAATCAACAAAAGGATATTTATGTTATATCTCTGCTTTTACCTTTGCTTAACTTTAATTTTTATATAATATTTGGAAAACTCAATTGTGATTGACATGTAGTATACATTTCACAATATTTTTTCAGTGACTTTAAAACTAACTGTGAAAAAAATTAAATTCAAAACTTTAACTCTAAGAACCTTAGGATGAGCATTTTTGGAGTTTCTTAAACATTCTGCCACTCATCTCATTAATCAAGTACATAAAGCTAGAACTATGTGTTCATAAAATATTGTTGGAGTAAGAGCTTCTTATTTTTCACACAGATCCAAAACCGTTTTTATCTGTAATATGCTTAGTTAGCACTCTTCTGCTCTTAGTTTAAAATAAGACTAAAAAAAAATATCCATAGGAATATTTGATGAGATATATCACCAATAAATAAGGAATACTCATTTTATCATATATAATAATCACCACAACTCAAATTTGAACTAATTCAATAATTTTACTTACACTTACTATTGTATAGCCAATAGTCATGGAATATAAATAAGCATTTGGACATTTTTTAAGTGAATATACAAGTAGTATAAGCAAACAATTACATATAGCCTAAGCAGGTCTAAAAGATAAAATAGAGCTCTGCAGTTTTTCGCCCTATAAAAATTGTTATATAGTACATCGAGCATTAAATCATTAAATTTGTATTACTTTATACAAACTCAATTACTCCTCCTCAAATCTCTTGCAAAATTACCTCACCTCAAAAAAATATAAAAAATAAAAATTTAATAGGGGCCATCTACCTACTTAAAGCAAATGAGGGCAATAAAAATATTAAGTGAGTATCCATATGACTTTAAATATGTGTTGCTTATTAATAGACTTTCAAAAAAACTAATTAATTAATAATATAGTATATCATTTACTATTGAGGGAATCGTATATGATGTGAGTACTGTAACCTTTACTGCTGAAGAGAATAAGAAGAAATTATAGTTATCTTGGATTAGTCGCCCAACACATATCACTCTATTTCTTATTGCGAATAAATAAACAATTTATCTAACTTATATGCAATTTGCAACTTATTATTTTTATGACATATTTATATTTTATTGATTTATATTGAAAACCCAAATTTCCATAGGAAATAACATAATTATATGCTTTATATTATAATCAGTTTCGATTATATATGTATTAGATTATTTTATGATAAGCACCCAAACAGTTTTAAATGTTGGAATAATATTCAGCCCAACTCACTAAAAAAAAAAAATTTATACCCATTAATCAAACAGAAATGTAACCATATCATGCCGGAAATATAAATAATATCTAGGTTGCCTAGTGTATAAAAACCTTACTATAATAAAAATTATATACATGAGAATCATATAAGTGTTGAGTATTGATACGCCATTTCGAGAAAATTATATATGTGAAGCTATAGTGTGAGATAATTTATAAGACTAATAAGAGAGTATTGGTCCCTAGATATATGTTTCAGTTAAGTGTGAGATTTTTAAAGAATATGCTTGTATAAAGTATAGGATTAATACCCCTGAAATCGTTAAATGTTATATGATAACACACACTTAACATATTTATTATTAATCCAGACCGTTATACATAATTAATTATAATATGTGAATATATATATATCCACATCTCTATATCTAACCACACACATAGAGAGAGAAGTAACAACACAAAGACTTAAACACACTACACTCACTTTTCTACTATAAAAAAAGTCATGTATGGTCCTATGAAACCAAATGAACAAATTATTTAATGCTATTATTTCATAATTATAATGGAACAAAAAACTGCAAAGTTATATTACTTTAAATGTATTTTATATTAAAAAAGAATAGTTTATTAATTCATATATACTTTTACTATTTTACATTTTATATTATCATTAAATAGTATTGAAATTCCACAACTCTGTAGAATTGTTTCGTAAGTTCGGGAAATAATATAATATGGGACTTAAGTAATCCTTCCAAAGTGGATATGTTTTGTTTCCCTGATAAGGGCATATTCACCAAAAATGTGATAAGTATTTTTACCTCAAAATCATATTGTGCGATAGGTACCACATTCCTAGATTATTTTTCATCCCAATATTTATATTTTTCCCACCTTTGCAGGAAACGTTTTACCTGAATAAAAAAATAATAATATAATTAATATATACATATAATAAATATAATTATAAATTAATTTATTTTTATATCGAGTATCAAATATATCATTATCCTCCTATTGTCTTAGTTGATTAGACAATACCTGAGGCTAAGCCTAAAAAGGTATTGAGATGTTCTGTATCATCTTATACTCCTAGTATATACTTACTCTATAGTGATCAGTAATACATATATCACACAAATACATGATCACACAATGATACGTGAGTTAAAATATTAATAGTTTGAATAATTATATTATTTGAAGTATAATATACATGTAGTAACTTATAATGAAAAGGAAGTCAAAGTAAATCTGAATTAAATAATTTACATCACGCAATGACATAAATCATACACACGTATAAATTAAATATAAATCACGTACTCACATATGCTAAACATGTAGTAAATTTGTAAACACCACTCCTCTATTCTTACTTATTAATAAAACCCAAATATAAATATAAGTTATATATATATAAAGATTTGTAAATTAAAATAGTTAAAATTAAATTGTCCATTTATAATATATATATTTATCACTACTAATACAAATAGTCATCTTTCGCCAACTAAAAAGTAATTATTTAACTAAATCGTACTTTCTTCATCTATCATATCCAATAAAAAAGTAGTAAAGATTACTTTTTAGATGGTTATGTGACTAATTGTTATCTTGCTCGTAAACCTTGCAATAATGGAGAATAAAAAACAATTGATAGAGAACTATGTTATAATTTTATATAGTATAACATATTCTACTAAGATAATTACAATCTTAACCTATTTGAAAAATCTAATACAAAGAAACACATATGAATATAATTTATTTTAGAATCTTGGCTCTTTACTCCCATGCCAAACTTTTACTAGGATATAATAGGCTTAGTTATTCCTTGCTATTATCCCGCATAAGTCATACTGCTACTATTGTGTGTTTTCAATACTTCAATAGTCAATAAACATATAATAAAAACTTTATACATTTCATTCCAAGTAGGTCAGGCGGGTGATAAAATAAACTATTATTAAAATATACTAAAAAAATTATATTTTTCTTCCAAGATAAAAATATCACAATACTATATTCAAAAAGCTCATATACTTGTCTTTTCTATTACTAGGGAGTATACTGCTATAGTTTTTATATGGCTCTTAACACAAATAGAGTTGAAAATAACCTCTCATTATCATTTGCATATTATTTTTCCAAATTTTTCACATCTAATCAGGCAAGTGGTTCTTTTCATTCTTCTTCCCACTATTATCCATAAATTACTATTTACAGTTATAACCTTCACTAGCTTTCATCACAAACATCTAACAATACATAATATATTTATTTCTATTATATTTTCTGCAATGTTGCCTTTTACAAGTATAATGACACTAGCAGTGATCTAGTATATAAACAACACGATTGACGCTGTTTTTGGCAATTTTTCGATAGTGCCGTTTTCATGGTATTGGGAGCCGTCCAAGAAGTGAGCTATTTAGGTAAAAGAGATATTTTTTATCGTTTTTTATATATGAATATCTTTATCAAAATATCTTATATTAATATCGTTTACTAAAGAAGAAAAGAGTCTGACACTATTAATGCCACCAGGATATATGAAATCTGAAAATACAAATTAAACACATATATATCTATAGATAGATAAATTAGAGATAAATTATAACATACGTAACAATCTACATTATCACTACTAATCTCAAAAATGATCATTATGCTATCGATGTCTCTTTGTTTATTACTCATTGTTTTTGCTAGTTCTACTTCAACCCCTCAAATACGTCAAGGTGAAATTCCAGCAACATTCTGCAAGCAAATTTGGCTGGCAAACACTATAAGGATATCATTAATTACATTTCCATTTTCCCGCGCACGCACTAATAAGGCGGGCAAGTTTTCAACACACCCCCCCTGTCTCTTACGATTACGCCTAGTATTTCACCTGGTAGAAATTATTCAACATGTTCATCTATATCATTTATATTTTCGCCCAGTATTGAAGAGAAAAGTCCATAAGATGGAAGGTTACTCATAAAGTTTGCAGTATATATAATAAATGAGGTACAATATTTTAAAATAAAATATACTATATTATCGCGAGAGTATATATAAAAAATATATTTTCACTAGGTCATATTTTTGTAAAACCAATATCTTCCAGAGTTCTATAGAAAATACTTATTACCTACAATTTATTTCCAAGGAATAATATATACACTAGAGCCACATTGATTTTGGAATTAGCTTAGGTCCAGGGACTGACTTTTTGTCCCCTTACGATAGAATATTTTTCTGAATAACTATCTATCTCATTCTCGCGTATATAAGTATACGATTTATATTATTAGATATAGTAGTACCTAAAATAAAATAAAAACCCCTTCTTTTATTATATATCTTTATATGTCTACCATTTATTTAAATAAATATTGTGATATATTTATGATTCACTGAGAATATCAAAGTGAATGGCTCAAATTTAACATGGCTTCGTACTGAGGAGAATTTTAGAGTATTTTCATAAATATTTATCATATGATCTATAAAGATAAATCAAAACTAAAAACAAAAATTTGCCTAAGAATGATAAAATGAAAGTACCCAAATTGTCGGATCAAACATAAGTGTGATATTTCTAATGATCTGTTAAAGTTGTTTTTATATTGTCCCAAGATTGAAAATCAGGTCTTTCTTGAGGGCCACTTTTTTCAATTTGTAGTGATTTTTTTCTGTTCGCAGCTTTATTCCCACCGGCAGAAGTGATAACAGTAAAAATTATTTAAATTTACCTTATGCATACATTTAAATTAGGCCAATGGATCACTTATCAGTAGTTCCCCTATAAATGTGTACCAATTATAAATATTTGGTATTGATACTCAAAACTAATATTTATAGAGTTAGTTTAAAGTATAGTAACTTAAAATATACTTCGTAACGTTATCCCTATGTATTTGTATAAAGTGAAATATATAGTCATTAAAAGAATACAGTACTGAGAATAAAAAAACCATTATATATATTGTACTATTATATAGTAAATATATATATATTATATTATATATAATATAATATATATATAATATATATAATAATATTATAAATATAATTATATTATATATATATATATATATATATATATATATATAAAATATATATATTAATATATAATATATAATATTATATTAATTATATAATATTATATAATAATTATATATACTATATATATAATAAAAATTATTAGGGATATGTACCTGGATACCAGGATATTTTGAGTTATACGGCCGGAAAACACCGGATACATTTTACATACTAACATTTGTAATAAATTCCGGACTATCGTGGAATCAGAACTATTCTAGTATTTTCAAGTACATCACTTTAACATTTTAATATAGCTTGTACGTTTACCAGATAGCCCGACTTGTACAAAACCCGTAGGGGCTAGTAGTAGTACAGCCAGTCGCATCGTTTCCAGATGCGCCATTTCGGCACTGTGCGTCACGTCGACGTTATAGGAGAATACGTGTATCTACATGTCAGTGACAGCCCCGGTCTATGAAAAAATCCTCGGATTGCTAACTTTGAGGACGAAAGTAATATATACGAAGAGAGAGAGAGATTTATCAAACACTAGAAAATATATAAACATTATAAGTATCTCAATACATCACACTATATATATATTTAATATAAAAGATAAATCATTAATACAATAAAATAAGAAATTACACATAATAATAATAATTTTATATATTTTAGAGATTAAATAATATTCAACAGCGTATATTATATGAGTGCAGTTTATCGTTCAATCGATACAACTTATCTGTCCGATCTGTGTTTTTCCCAACTCTTTTCTTCCTAGCGCCTATATCTTTGTTCAGATGCACGAATGTGAACTGCTCACTCAAAATAAATGGAGCTGATCTTAATCCATGAACTTAAGTTTAACTATATATACATACTACAAACAATATAGCATCTTCTGGCGAAGCGAGTTTCCTGGACACTCTCCTGTAGAAAATCAACAATAGCAGTATCTGTGTAAAAAAAATCCACCATCAATCAAGATGTAAATATAGCTTTATCGAGACAGCTACGGACCACGTATTACTAATAGCCTTCAATACTGACGGAGTCTCAAAACCGTCTTATTAACGAGAAATAACGACGACGCGGCGATCGGCACGTTATCCACCGATTTTACGTAGTAAGTGAATTGTTGCGCTAGTATAAATATATATAATAACTGAACTCATGTATTATAAATACGTGATGACAGGAGTTTTACTCCACGCCTGAGTACTTGTCAAGTCGGGCTTCTGGATAAATAACGGGGCAGTATCTATATTTGTATAGATGTGTGTAATGCCTATGAAGTTACGTAAAAATATTATTCGATTATTTTCCAGGCACACCGGATAAACTTTTATCAAGGTTCCGAGGGAATAAATATTACGGTTACGTCCGAATAAACCTAAAATATAAATTACTGTAGTATCCTAGTGTAACAAATATTACTCATATATTAATAGTTATATTAATATTTATATAGTTTATACTTCAATGTTTTAAATATGGATACAATGAAGTTGCACAAGTATCATAAGTTCTATAAACTTATTATATGATATAGTGTTAGATTTAAAAATATAAATAAAAGTACTTTTTCTTATACATAGCGCGGACTATAGGCACCGGATAATAAAATATGTAGCTATAAGCTCTATTATATTTAATGTACTTTATAAGTCGTTAATACTTAGTATATTAATGTTATATCCAATGTGTGTTTGCCGCTCGGTTAAGTGCGCATACAGATTCTAATCATGATAAGTGACCACCAATAGGACGGAAATAAAGAGTGCACGCAAACTCGTAGTGTTACATTCGCTCTACTAGACTTACTAGCACCATAATACCTAATGATAGATACCTCAATATATAATAATATTTTATAATATTCTAGTCCACATATAAAGTGAGATCCTATTTGAAGGTACTATTAGTGATATATATATTTATAAAAAAACTACATTATAGCAAACAGGATATCTACTAATATATAATTCATTTTCAAGCTATGCCTCTAGCTAGTGGAATAGTCGACGGAAACAAGAAAATAATATAATAAATATACAACTGACATTCACAGAGAAATATAAAAGATTAGCCTTCATAAAGATCCATGTATATTTCCATATCCTTGATAGAAAAAAATAACTTATTCACCATAGGAACCAACCTTGTAATCACGCATGATTAGTTATTTCTTTCTTTCATACCTTGCACATTAAATAAATAATATAGTATATTTGATATAGTTTAATTGTAGGAAATATATTATTGTAAAACAAACTTATTCCGTACTCAATATAAAAGAGAGTTATATCGAACAATTATAAGTAGCACTTTTTGGCAACGCCATGATCACCAGATACACAATGAGATTTTGAGAGTATAGAATAGTGGCTATATAAATATCAAATAAAATAATCCGATCAGCGAGTCTCTGTACTTCCGTTTTAATCTCACACACATCCGAGTGTAATGATACACGAGGTGTGCTTCCTCGAGACAGTTATGAATCGCTATAAAGAACTGCTAATGATACAAGTGAACACGAGCAAAAACGGAAAATACACGGTGCGTAAACACGATGCGGATTATCACGCATTGTTCTAGTAGCACATGCGAGAGTGGCTGCGCCTAGTCAGGTTTCGTTGTGTCGAAAACGACTGAGGGGGAAACGTTGAAAATATAATCGGAACAACTCATGTTACAATTTAGTAACTCCTCTTAATCAACTTATGTGTGTCTCAATGCTTTACTCACTAGAATAAAGTTATACCTGAAGTGATCCATATTCAAAATTCGACTGCTCAAAATATGCGTGATTAGCTTTGAAATAAGTCCTCAAACTACCCAACTTATTTGGATTTTCAAAACACTCTGGGGACTTTCCTTCCCCAAAACCTTGGGCGCAAATTAGTGAATGGGGCATGGGAAAGAATTTTTCAACCCAGACATTCCATATTTTTGAAAAAAGTCTGCAAGTGGCCGATGCATGAACGGTATTGCTTCTCGGATATTTGTGTGATTCTTATTTCAGACACACCAAAAAAACAATACCTACAAAGGAAACGCCAAAAGGAAAAATCATTTTTTAGTGTGTTTGCTATAATTAGTCAGGGGGACACTGTTACAATTCAAACGTAACCATATGTATAAATTATTTGGAGGAGTGTGCTACAAAAAAAAAAAAAAAAAAAAAAAAAAAAAAAAAAAAAAAAAAAAAATGTACGTGATGAGCATTGTTGAAAATTAGAGGAAGCAACTTTGTTTATACCAATAACACATATTTTATGTAAATGGACAGGGAAAAAAAATTTTAAAATTTTGTTGTCAGGTGTTAAATTCTTCATCTTGTGTTTAACATAAGAAAGTTGAAGGGAAAGAAGAATTGAAAAAAAAAAGCTCTGTGAATAAAATCAGTTGTTGGAATTTGGAAAATCAATAAAAAAAAAATAAAAATTAGTATGAGGAGAGCAAAATACCTTTAATCTACTTTTTTTAAACAGTCTCAACAGCTTTTGTGCCCATGTTACCTTTGACTTTATGGACGATGCGATGTTCCAGTATAATTTAAAATTAGTCCCGCTTGCTTCTGGGAATAAAAATGTTAAAAAGTTGGTTTTCTGGAGTTTAAAACAGACAATGATAGCAGAGGGGAGAAAAGGAGGCTTTGTCATTAACAATAAGAAGATTAATTCTGTTAAAGATTTTGGAGGCGATAGAGCAAGATTCAATGATTAATAAAATATGTCATTGGAGGAACCCATGGGAGGAAGAAGGTTCAAATATTACATTTTAAAATAAGAAATTTATCTTATTTAAAAATATGCTTGTTCATTTGTCCCAAAAAATCAAATATAATTTAGGAGCTTAATAATATATTATATTATATATATTATTATATATATAATTATATATATATATATATATTTAATTATATTTTAATTAATATTATATTGTTGAATAGATAAAACAACAATAATAAATATATATATATTATAATAATATATAAAATATATATATATACTTATATAAATAATATAATATATTTAATATAATATATATATATATATAAAATAATAATATTATATTATATAATATAAAATATATATAATATAATATATATATAATGCTTGTTCAATTCACGTAAAAATTGGTAATTATTGTAGAACTACCGTCATCACTTCCTGTTAAAGATTTAGAGGCATTTGACTCATTTGTATTTTCAGTCACTCCTCCGCTTCCGCTAGAACTGGAACCTCCAGGGGAAACAAAAAAAAATTTGAAGGATGTTTTTTACTAGTCCCATTTTTCCGGACTTCCGAAAAAACATTCCAGAAGTTGTATCACATTTTTAAAGAATAATATAAATTAGGGAAAAAAAGTAAAGTAAAAATTGATAAAAAACTCTTTTCATTTTAAAAAACCAAATTTCATATTTGATATTTATTTAATGAAAAAATTTTTCATATAATTTTGAAATCTAGAGTTATTTTTTTTGCAGTTAGAAAAAAGAACTTTAAGAAAAAAAATAAATATGAATTTTTATTTTTTAAATTTATCTCCTCACTAGAAATCTTAGAAATTTGAAAAATGTTTCGTGAATTTCAAAAAAAAATATTATTGAAAGCGAATTAAATAAAGCTTGAAATTCGTCTATCCGCTTAATTCCAAACATTTCCAAAATTCCCGAAGGCAATTATAGGAGAATTATAGTTAAAAATTAAATTCTTAATTTTTAAAATTCTGATAAAATGAATAATTTATAATTTGTTTTATTACTTTGATTATCATTTATTTATTAAAAGTACTCTGTGAGCAATTAATTCCGGGGCTAAATTTTTGTAAGGTGGTGGGCCATTTTTAGGGTCAAAAACATTTAAATGTTTTGTTGGCACAGGTGCTGTCAAAATACTATTTGATCCCCTCATATATTTTTCCTATGGAATTGTTTCCTATAAAAAAATACAAAAAAGCCCATAAAATTAAGAGCAATGCATTAATGAATAAATGGGTTTTTCGCAAAAGAGATCGAAATTGTTTGCAGCTCAAGAACAATCTTTTCATTTAAATTTTTCTCCAGCAGAGTTCCAGCCATCATAATTACTAAATCCCAATCGAAAAAGTTTGATACTCTTTAATTATGAGTAGACGGTTATAAGTATGATCTTCAAAGCTTTCAATTTGCTTCTTCATTTGGGAATGTGCCAATTTTTTTATTTTTGGGGAGGGGAAAACTTTTCCATGTCTTAATTAAAAATTTAAGCAATTAATTTTGGATTATTTTTTGCTGCATCCATTGGCTGAAAAAAAACGGAAAGAAGCTCTTTCCACTATAATCTTATTAATTGTTGGACTTCCCTTTGTTTCTTAGATAAAAGTTTTTCAAAACAAATTTCAAAATTGGCTTTTTTCAGGCTCTTGGGCCTTCAAAGAGAAAGGGGAAACATTGATTAATCAATTGTGATAATTTATAACGTTCTTATTTGTAGTCAAGTCTAAAAATATTTCGATTTTTTCTTTTCTACCACTAAGAGCAGAAAGAGGCAAAAGATTAATTAAACGTTGTTCCTGTGTATCAAAGAGCTCTCACCAATTGTTTCAATTACCCCAAAAGGGTTTGATTATGAAATGGGCGGCAGAAAATATTTTTTTACTCAAGTAATCAAAAACTCCTGGGGTCTTAATCGATGTTTCTTATTTGTTTTCTTGGTTTAAGCTGGACTCTTGGAAACTAATCTTTAAACCTAATTTCTTTCTTTTGCCTTTACTATTAACAGATCAGCAGGTAGCAGGAAGTATTTTTACCATATAATTTCCCCTTGTTTTGTTTAAGAGAAATTTCAGCATTTTCAAAAAATTCAATTGTCATGTAAATATCAAGTTCAATCTCGAGATCAGCCGAGCTTGCAAATATAAATTCATCTTGTCAATATTCTTTTTAATTAAAAATTTTTGACGAATGAAATATAGGAATATATTATACTAATGTTGGTTTTTTCCATTAGTAAAAAAAAAACATTTCAAACTTCTTTAAAAAAACCGCTAATAAATATCTGTTTTGGGGAAAATACATAATTTTTGTTTAATTTCCATTTCCAGAAAAGTCCAGCAAAAAATCTTACAATAAAACATGTTTCAAAACCTGCTTTTAAACTTACCCAGTTATGCTAATGTGGAGAAAAAAAACGCTTTTCTGGCAAAGGCTCTAACAAGGGAATACTCCTACAAACGTTCTCAAAAATGATCGTTCAGCAGAACGAAAAAATTTAGGAACTTAAAAAATTATTTAAAAAAATTGCATGAATGCCTCTTTGAAAAACTTCTCCAAACAGTAGCCATAAAAAAGATAATTGTTGATAAATTTTTACCTAAAAGTGAAAGTGGCGTCACTTTTTGCGAAACCCACGGTTTCAGGGGTTCGGCATTTCCCCTGGTCTACAAAGTTTGCTCACAATAAATAAAAAAAAACAAGTAAAAATATGTTTTTTTTTCCTTTTTCTCCTTTAATTTCATCCCCCCCCTAAGAAAAAACAAAATTATAAAAAATTTTACAGCTCTTTTTGCTAAAGCCGAGAGTGATAATTCTCCAAGGTTTTCTGTTTGGCCATAAATATTTTTACTTATTTTATAAATCGTAACAAAAAATCTTAAAAACATTTCAGGATGTCATTGAAAATTCTCACATCAAAAATAAAAACCTCTACTTCAAAAATCAAACTTTAAAAGTTTAAAACTATGAGTAGATGGAAACTACTTCCCTAAGAAAAACCCGGATTGATAGCAGAAGTTGCTATACACTACACTACATATAAATGCTCTAACGAACCTAAAAAAAATTACAAACTTATAATATCGCCAAACAATTTTGTTAACGCCACAAGAGATAAATCTTCTTTTTATTTAAGTAACATGTCTTATAAACAATCTTTAAGTTAGTTGTAAATTTCCACACTAAAACATCAAAAATAATTTATAGACATATAAGTTTAACCGCGCGGCAAAAATTTTTCTTATGTAAAAAAAAAAAATGGTTTCTCAAATATTAAAAAATTTACATATCTGTCTGTCTGTCATTTTACCTCTGAAAAAATTTTTTAATAAATTAATTTTAAAAAATTTACTAAAAGAAAGTTTAAAAAGTTATTTTCAGAAATCTGTAATAAACTTTTTCCCAAAAAAAAAAAAAATTGTTTTCATATTTGGGATAAATAAGGAAAGGCATGTAACCGTTACCAGCATGCTCACCCGTTCTTTTAAGGAGTGTGAAATTAAGTAATGAAGTTCCTTTAAAGTAAACAAATTTCACCTTACTTCTATAAATGACGTCATATTTTTTTTTTTTTAAGTTTTCAAAGCTAAAATTTCTTGTCCAAAAAATTAAATAAAGGCAAACTAATTTTACTGGGGCGTTCAAAAAAGGTCCGGTTTTTTTTCGGTGGTTTTTCTTTGCGTGTAGTGACATTTCTTTTGAATTTAAATATTTTTAAAAAAAAATATATGATTTTAAAATTTTCGGATTTTTCATTTCATAAATTCTTTTTTTCAAATATGGACCCCCCTCCGGGGGGTACCCATACAAAAGGATTTGCACTATATTACCAATTAAAAAAAAAACACTGAAGCGGAAATATTGGAATTTTTTGGGACCACCAGTTCCCAAGGCCAAAATGGTTCTAAATTTCAAAGAACCTTACTTTTTTTTCTGTTTTAGAAAATGGAAAAAAGCGGATAAATTTTTTCTGGTCATTCCGAATCAGATTAAAAATTTTTCAAAACATTTTCTACGTATATTAGTTTTAGTTTTGTATTTATATTAATTTTTGGTATATTTTGCAAAAGTTTTACCCTTCTGACATGAGAAACCTTTTAAACCAAAATTATTTTTGCGTATAAAAGATTTTTTAATAATTTTTTATGGAGGAGTTTTTTAAAAAAAATTACCTCTAGAAAAAAAAGATGTAAATCCTTCGGCCGGACTTTCTATACCACTTCTTGAAAAAAATTCTAAATGTTATAATCTGATAATTTGAAATAAATTTTTTTTTGGAGGGTGGACTTTTGAAAAAAAAAATTTTTTTTTTTGAAAAAAAGTGAAATTATTGAAATATTTTATAAATCATAATTTCAAAATTTTCTGTTTAAAAACCAAATTTTTATTTTTCAGTCTTATTTTCCAGTTTTGTTTATGAAAACATTTTTATTCCACCAAATTTTATTATAATATTATTATATATATATATATTAATATATTATAATATTATTTATATATTATATATATATATATATATTAGATTTATATATAATATATATATTATATAAATATTTAAATATATATATATTATTTAAATATTATAAATAATATAATATATATATATATAATTATAATATATAGTATATATATATGTAATTATATATTTAAAATAAATATAAGTATTTATATATTATATATTATATTTATTATTATATATTATATTATATTAAATATATATATATATATAGATAATAATATATACTATTTATATTATATAATTAATTATATACATATTATATTATTTAATATATATATAATACATATTATATAATTATATAAAATAATACTCTAATTATATATATATATATATATATATATTATATATATAAGTGTTATATATATATTAAAATATATAATATTATAATAAAAAAAAAAATAATAAATATATATTGTTATATAAAATAAATAAAAAAAAAATATTATATATATTATATATTTATAATATTTATATATATATTATATATATAAATATAATATTATATAATAATATATATATATAATTATAAATTATATATATATTATAATTTATATATAAAGTTATATATTATATATATAAATAAAAAAAAAAAAAATAAATATTATATATATATTTTAAAATAAAAATAAAAATTATATTATATATATATTATAATATATATAATTATAATAATATAAATATAATATATATAAATATATATAATATTAATATATATATTATATATATATATATAATATATATATATAAACTTCTTGAAATAAATCCTAAATTAGTTGTGGTTATGTTTATCACACTTTAAAAACTTTTAATAATAAAAATAAAAACAAAAACAAATGATTATGAAAAAGAGAAAAAATTTGTTAATGTCTTTTCTTTATTGTTTCAGTTCTATAAAAAAATAAAATAAATGTTTTGACGATGGAAAACAAAAAAATTCTATCATTAGATTTTTAAATAAATCTGCTTAATAAAAAAGTGACTACTTTTAATCGACTTTAAAAATATTCCTAAAAAAAAAAAAAAAAAAAAATTTGAGAGAATTTCAACAGCCCTACTGTATTTTTCCTCGAAATTTGTTGAAGAATTAATTTAAAAAAATAACTTTCTTTGGGTGTGATTTTATGTTTGCAAAATAAAACCTTAAAATAAAGTAAAAATTAGAAATTTACTTTATCGTTTAATAATTTAAAAAGAGTTTTAGGGCAGAAAATTTTGAGTATTCCTTGAATAAAAAACGAAAATCAAAAAAACGATTTTGAAATTCAATAAAAAAAAAAAAAAATTTATTACACTAAACTGAATATTTAAATAAATATTAACCATCGGAATCAATTAAGAGTTTAAGACACTGGGTAAATTATATATTTTACTAAAAAATTAAAAACTGTACTGCTCTTTTCAAAAATAATTTAATCAATAATTTATATACATCCACGAATATATATATATATATATATTTAGAGGTGTAGCGGATATCCACATATATAATATATAGTAAAATATATATAAATATATATATATATATATATATAATATATATATATATAATATATATAAAATATATAATATATATATAAATATAATATATATATATATGATAATATATATATAAATAATAAATATATATATATATAATATTATATATATAATATATATGAAGTCTGAGTTTAAACTTTGTGCAATTCTATCGAGGTGAATCTTACCTTATATATAGTAGTAGGGTGGCCTAATTTATTAAAGGATTAATAGAAAATTTATATAAAATACGTTTAGAATCAGTTAATAATATATAGATAATATAATATATTATATATATATTTTAATTATTAATTATTTTAGTTCATATAATATATAATAGTTGACTCATCATTCAAAACTGATATATCCCGATGTTATATGAGGCTATTCTGATGAATTGTTTATTAAGCGCCATATTGAAAGTATTAGTGATTAGATTGAGCCTAGTGACTAAGCGAAATCCTCCAATCTATTTACCGCAATATTCACATAGCTAGGATTAAGAAGCTACATAATTACCGTGCATCTATATATCACTAATCCTAAATACCACAGCTATTAGCATATTATTTAGTCAGTAATATAGCAGAGAATTATGTATTATCATATCCTATAAAGAATTATCCGAGAAGAAAAAATTAGATGATGTCAGTACCTTTTTTTAATTAATATTACAAAATAATATTAAATCATGAATGTTTTATCTTTTTTAAATATTCCACAAAGATTATAGGCTACAACAAAATCTAAAACTTTCATAACTCATGGGTTGTAAAAAAATTTAATATTATTAAGGCAATCTGTCACACATATAAACATCTATTTAATAAATATTATAACTTATAGGTGAAAACACGTAGATAAATTACATTTGTAATTTACTGATAAATACAAATATAAAAAAATTTATTTTTTCGTTATATAATTTTTAAGATTTTTGTATAATATTACCATGATAATGATATTAAAAGAAGATAACGCTTTTTAGCCTGCATATCAGATATTCAAAAACATTACAGAATTATCTAGTGAGAAAACTAATTATCACATTTATTATCCATAAATAGATATATGAACTATGAATATAACTCAAAACCACTATTGCCTTAAAATTTTAGTAGTTAAGATATAATAAACCGAGAGTTCCCTATATTGTAATATAAAAAATTCTACTAAAATTAAAAATATTAAGGTGAAATGTGTATAATAATTATTTTTAAGAATATCTACTTTAAAGGTTAGATATTATCTCATGATATGCTCCTTAATATTATATATTTATTTGGATGAGAATAATATCACAATTACTGTTTTCAAAGACGAGCATAAATAAAACAGTAGAATTCATTTTTCACTTATATATATTATTTGAATTTCGTTTATAAAGTAGAAAATAACTAGATACTAAGACAAATTGGATCAAGTCAATAAACATCATCTTTGTAAAATAAAAAGTGTACAAGACAAAATAAGATTAATGAAATTGTTAGCAGGGTATGTTTTAAATAAAATATTCCTTTGCTAACAGTTTAAGCAGTAAAAAAAATCGAACAAAAATAGTTAAAATATTTTTTGAGTCAGTTTTTTTACGCTCACTAAATATTGCAAACAGGGAAAAAATATACGACTTTGCCTGGAATATAACACTTTATATAAATAAATAAATACATTATTTTAGGGTAATTGAACCGAGGTTGGACTTATATGATATGCTAGAGGAAACCTTTACGAGAGAAGTGACTCACTCAGAAAAACAAATCTATGTGTGGAGATAGACTTAAATATGGTTATTTCACACACCACACATCGGAGCTCTCAAAAGTATAATCTTGAAAGATATCTGAATTGAAAAATAACGAAGGAGATATTTCATGATATTTGATTGTTATATATAATTATAAATATATGTAAAACAACTTCTCCTAGTTTAACTTATATCCGACTTGTTTCCAAGGAAACTGTGTGATCTTACTTGCAAAACTTGAAAACTAAAAGTCGTTCATTACAATAGTCGTACATAGTAGATATACTAAGAGTAGATTCCCTCAAAATGTCTAGAAAATCTCTAACCATCCACTCACAATTCAAAAGCAAATATATCACTCAAAATAGATCAACTAGATTATCCATGATCGATCACATGACTCATGTATACTACCATGCTCTGAACATTAATCAACTAATAAATGAGCGTATTCTAACAGAAGTTTCATAAATCTTACATTAGTTACTACGAATTTGTACCTCTATAAATAAGATATTTGATCACAATCTAATCACACAAGCATAGATCACGAACGAATAGTGTCAAGAAGTGAAGAAAAATTGTAGATTATACTAGATAAAAATGAATCTTATCCTAACTTTGGTCTTATGTTAGTCGTATGATTTGATATGTAAAGTTTTCCAAAATCTTTGTCAATGTAATAATTCGAGCTAAGTAAATATTCTGAATATGCTATTTCACTACTCTTTTACATACATTATAGTTGATATTGCTATATATATAAGCTGTTAATATATATCGTTCACACTAGCTAGGTACTCACAATCACTTATTGTTCACGCAATCTTCAGAATAAAAAAGACAGCATACATATCTCTCTATCTTGTCAACTACTCTATAAAAGATATCGCCTTATTAGTGCTCTTTACACAGAGCCCCTATAATTGAGTGCACTCTCATTACAACTATTTCAAGACAATTATAAGAGTGAATCAAAATTCACTATTATTGCCTAATTATCGAATCCTTGGATCTGCTAGTTCTATAGACGATTTGTAGAGCAGAGATTATGTCTTTATGTACTCTAATAACAATCACTAGAATCCGTCTCCTAAACACTTCACTTTATATATAAAGATATATAAATGTCTACCATACCTGCGATTTAATCTTATTACTATCATTCACTTTCTCATTTACTTAATCATAATCTTCCTCTCACTACAATTTAAGCCATATCACCCAAAATACCTATTTCATTTACACATCAAACCCACACACATATTTCATTAATCACTAATCTATAATTTACTTACTAATGTTATTGACAGTATTTTCAAGGAGATTCAACATCCACAGTATCTTCTCACATACGTTTTCATCAGTACCAAAAATATCACATTCAATTCCATTATTCTATGAAGATTCTGTTTAGTCTCATCAAATATTTATTCTCACACATATATATATAATATAATAGATATAATATAATACTAATATATATTAATATATATAAAATATATTTATATAATAATATATAAATATATATATATATATATATATATAATTATATATGTATACTTTGTGTTAAACTATAAAAATGTTACAGATAGACGACGTGCCTATTTCCTTGTAGTATCCTCTCCCATAGTCTTCAATCTCCATAAGCTAGTCTCTCCTTTATAATTATTTTTCGCTAATCATAACTATGAACTTATCTAGCCTTTTCTTTAACTCCTTAAATAGTTCCATACACATTTTATTGAAACATATCTAATCAATTGTGACTTTTTTAAGCATATTTCGAGCACGAACTACTATTTTACATTTACACGGACATAAACTCAGGAGCGGATTTGAGAGGTGAGATGAGGGATATAGACAATTATTATATTCCTACTTTAGCCCCACTCTCATAACTTCTCTGAACTAACTAACTAAAGTTTCATCATTTGAAGAGCGTCCAAATTGTATCAGTTTCACCTTGAATCCTCATTTCTAACTTATTTCTATATTGCAACGATTCATTTGCAACTGATTTCATGTTCATATTATATATAATATATATAATTATATATATAATATATAAGTATATATATATAGTATATATATATATTATATATATATATATATATATATATATTAATATATATATATATATATATATATATATATATAATATATTTATAATATATATATAATATTTAATATATATATATATTTATTAAATACTTTGAAATTTAATTATACAAAATCACTTTTAAATATACACCCTTTAATTACAATATAAAATAAAAACTTTGCTGTAGAGTACGATATATATTAGTTTTTTTTGATGAGATGTGTCAGGACAACCAACTCGCGCATAAAGAACGGCTATTACTTTCAGAAAAACAACAACAGGGGATAGTTTACTTACCTACAGACGATATAAATAAAAATTAAATCAGGTATATCACATAAAGATAACAATCACGATAAAATATAGATTTACAGATCATGAGGAATTCACTCACAAAAAACACTATGTCACTTCGAGAAATGGGGAGTCTTAGATAAAAATTAATAATGAGCAAGGCTATAGAATTGATTATATTCCGGAAAAGAATGGTAAGAATGTCAGGGAATGAACTAGGAGTCGTATATATGACTGAGACTGCACGTGACAACCCACCATAATATATTGTGACTATATATGAAAGAGATTATCACTCGAGAACCAAAAAACGAACAGGATATGGAGTATACATGTACTCATATATGTACTCATACTTTGTTTACGAGTGCTTAAATGTATACTGGCGATAACCACCACCTGGGGCGACTCGTTAACAATTAGTAGACTTAGCCATTAATACTAAGATAGACTTAAGGTGTTCTTCCCGTACTATTCAAAGCTTGTGATATGGTAGCCCCGATAATACTTACCTCATACCCAACAATAGTATACTCACAGCAGATAGTTCAAATGTCGATGACTCCATTATGTATTGCTTTTCTTATTTTAAAAAGCATCCCATTCAACAAAAAATGATTAATGGGATAGAATGGCGAAATTGAAACATCTGTTTCCTGATATTTCAAGTATTTCGAAACTGGATTGAAAAAAAAAAAACGTTTTACAATGTCTCAAAAACTTCGGTTTTTCATCTTCGATTTTTTACTATATCTTCACAACTGAGAACATCTTTTTCTACTACTATATAGTGTCGTACACACAGCAACATAGAGCGAGAGATGATGACAGATTGGCCACACACTACAAAGTACCCACCCAAATACTACAGAGAATCAAGACAAGCCACCACACTATTCTCTTGGGTTATCTTATCACACTCTCTCATCCTCGTGAATATATATGAATTAACATGTTGAAATTATCATACTAATATATTCCAACAGTAAAAATTAGAGCAAGAGAGAAAATATTATAAACCACTCACCGATGCAACTACCTATAGCCAGTTATAAATAGTGATATGAATACAACAAATAAACTTATTGTTTTAATCCAAGTCCCTAGCACTCATATGATAATAAATTGACTCATATCATTTTTTCTTCCTTTGAACTGACATATGTTTAACAAATTTAACTAATACTACCAGTAATAGCCATATTTGCAGCTCACATCAATACCACACACTCCAAATGCCTAAAAACAACAGACACATACACAGATAAAAACTACAAAAGATTATAAACACACAACAAGAATCTAAAACAGCTATCCAATATATCAGTAAGCGTGACCTTCTTACTAAAGTAGATCTATACACTATACGATTAACATATAATATCACCATTTTTCTCCTTTTCACTCTTTGAGTAAAAATAGTGAGATATATTCATTAAATTTTAAACAAAATCCAGTAAATATGAATTAATTCACTGCACACAATACTATGATTGCATATCTATTCTACTAATAGCATAAATCTAATATAGGAGTAATCGAGTGAATAACCTGAAGAAATGATATCACAATCCACTCACAATTATGTAGTATATTGTTGTTATAGTATCATATATGCATTACAAATGCAGTGATCCACATACATTTCTATATACAGAGCTAAATCATGTCTCTTCTTTTACAAAGCTAAAAGTTCATACTTATCTCACGCATAGCATTCTATCATAGCGACGCGAAGAACCTTTAGAAAGTAAATTTAATCTTTCACTAATGTATCATACACTCGTAACAGATCGACCCAGACCTGTGACATGCACACTGACTACACACATCACACATCTATGTGTTGCACAATTAACAGCTAATAATTTGATATTATATTGCCCATTATAATAGGCTATTAAATTCATGCACCACACTCTCTGGTATTCTTTGTCGAACACTGACACACCATAGCTCCGCACCTAGCCCTAGAATAGTGAGTACGAGCACCACAGCACCGCAGCAAAACGGCACCAGAGTTTTGAGAGCTTGGTCCGCCACCTGTAGCTTACACGCCATCCTAGTCACACGAAAATTACACTATGTTCTATATGGAAGCGAACCAAGCATCGCGAACGAATTTTTTCGCGATAAGAGCTGTTGACTTCTATACCGTACACACCGCTCACACCGTCACACCGCACTTCTTACTATTACACTGTGACTGCTACAAAAACTGTAAGTTGTAGCTAATGAATATTATAAAGAAGTAGTGATTTAAATATAACAAAGAATTCACGATATTTTATCACTCTATTTATTTACTTCTTACAATAACAATAAATTATCCAATATATATATAATATATATATATATTATAATATATATATATATATATATATATATATATATAATATATAATATATATATATATAATATATAATATATATATATATATATATATATATATATTATATATTATATGATATATATATATATATAATTTAATATTAATAAATATATTATATATATTATATATATATATATATTATATATATACATAATATTTATATATATTATATAATATTATCATATGTTACATGTAGATATTTTAATATTAATACACAGAAGTATATCTCATATAGTATAATATATATATATATATATATATATATATAAAATATGACTATATATATATATAATATAGTATAGTAAATTTATAAAAATAATATCAGAAATTACATTATTTAAAGCTGTAGATTAAACTTGCTATTTCTACTATCATATATAAGAAATAACTATTTTTAAATTTGCTTATATGTAAATACTTATATATACACGTTATATATTGTACTTTGACTAAGGGTAAGATTTAAATAACATCTAAAAAATATTTATATACTAGTAGACACAATAAATTACAATACAAATACCCAAACCCTAAAAACCCAGCTGGGGTTGGGTTTTTATGAATAAAACCCTGGAGTAATTTAGCCAACCTTAGTAAACGGACTCAAACAGAACTCACAATGCCTACTACCATTCTAAATATTGAATAATACAGAGCCGATGAATCATTTATGTATATTATAACCTAAAGGATATCTCATATTAGTAGTACCGATCGAGCAGACCATATAGTGATGATGCGTACCTCATCTAGTAATAGTTATATTATAGAAATTAGTGAGAGTATATAATACTGTGAGTTAACTGCATAGAGTGAGTTTATCGATGTTATTATAATACATGAGCCACATTCATAAACACTGTCTATTATCATAAAAAGTACTCACATGCTAAAATTTGAAACATGCATTTTCGAAATAGTCAAGTGCTCAGTGTGTGTCGTGTTCAGAAATGGTGCTATAATCATGTGAATACACGCCGTATCTTTGACTCACTTATCGTCATTACTCAATCTGCGGATAGTGCTAGCGTGTAAGAAGTAAAAACTTACTATGACATCTATAATCCACTCTCTTGAAGTCTCTTTTATGAACAGAAAGGAACCCTTTCAACGTTCGCCGAGGTTTCAGCTTTGTGAAGACTGGGATCCCGAGAACAGACAGGTGTTTAGGTGTGTTGTGGTGTCTAAGTATTATTAATCAAAGCAAATTATTAGCTAACTGATTTTAAACTTGATCCCAAAATCTTAAATAAATAGGTCTCCACAAGGATCTTTAGCATTGCGATATTATGAAAAATAAAACACGCACAAAGGAAATCTATATTGACGAATAAGAAGATCACCACCAGCGAACGTCTAATATGTAGACATTGTCGAGTAGTTATCTACTATATAAGTCTAATGACAAGCTAAGAAACTACGTAGCTTCTGGAATACATAGAATAATAAAGCATCAATAAGATCACCTCTCGGAGTAATCTTTGTAGATTTTTATAAGTCCGATCAACATCTCAGATCAGCTCTACCTTAGCACGTGACTGCTAGAATACGTGAGGAGGCGAAGATATGATTGGTAAGAGTCTAGCTCTCATAGATCGCACAAGCCACTAATCGATATTAAGCCACACGAGCATATGTACAGGTGCGACAATACTTTCTGTCACCGTCTACACACACTAATGACTATGTGTCTACAAAGTGGTTGCTCGCGTGAAAGAGAGGTCAAGAGAAGACTGCCAGTCATACAAGTTTGTAAGTATTGATCATGCTATATATATCTGATAGATATATGGAGCGATCATCAAAGCAAGCAAACCCTGATCATATAAACCTCACCACCTGAGAACGCCGGAGAGCCTATTCACAGTACATTTAAAAGTTGACTGCACTTTCCACACACCACACAAGTTCGATCGGATTTCTTCGATACCAAGAGTTCAATCGCTATTCATATATATTGTGACACAATGATCGACATAAACACACCGCGACAAATAGTTTTTGTCTTTATATAATCTATGGTAGCTACCTCTGTCAAATATGCCAATGTAGAAATGACAAACCTCTAAGCATAGAGGTGTTATACTCCAACGAGTGACATACAAGCAGATCTCCACGTAGAAGAACACGGTACAGAGTGCTGTGAGCATGTTCATTTGTAGTCACATACTTCCTCTGAATAAGCGCTATTATCTGTCCTCTCATTATGTCAAAAGTCCTCAATCACTATCTTTGAGCGGAACTCCGCGTCTTCCATGATCAAAATGCTGGAAAGAGTGGTGCCACACCGGACCTGAAATGAAACATCAGACATCAGGTTTGAGAAGAGGGAAGGCCCAGGGAGTGCAGGTTTAGCAAAACCCCACCCTCCATGTGATTCGTATTATAGCATAATTCACACAGATCATGAAGAGAAGTTACTACGATATTAAAGTTTTGTAAAATAAATAATATTATACAAAAGACATCAAAGACTATTAGAGACGATGTTACTTGTAATAAAGTTAAGAGTCTACAGCAATTTTTTATTCTTTTTCTGTTATACAAATTTTCTTAAGCTATAATTATGTGGCCACATAATTATATATATGTATATACTATTATGTAACTAGTGTATAAGTTGGAAATATAGATAAAGGAAGTATAATAAAACTTCACAAAGCTGCATTACTAACATAGGCATGCTCTGCTTGACTGACAGCTTCGTCAATCATAGGTAATGAACTATTCTCTATACTTGTTTACTATATCTCTCGTAATTTGTGTGAGTATTGACTATATAGTGAAGTATTTTATTCTGATTTTAGATTACTATTAGATATATCATTACCATAATATTTTGAGAAATTTGTAAATAACGTTGCAAATATTCGATACTTATATACAACAATGTTTGATTATAAATGTTGTAAAGTTTTGTATAGTGATTTTATGAGGAAATAAAAACTATTCTATACTTCATTTTATATACATTTAAAGTTTATTTAACTATAGCTATATATATTTTGCTAATCAATATAGTAAATCGTATTTTATATTGAAAAGGACTTAGAACCTAAAAACATTTGTTTATCATTAATCATATTCTGTTTTTTTTATGCATTCTAAAATATTTAATAGTTCTGTAGAATAACATCTATTGATAGTACTTTTGTGATTGGTGAGGAGAGTGTGAAGATGAATGAATCCAATATACATAAACACGCAATTTCCATAATATTACTATCAATATATATTATGATGATGTATAAGTTAGGGCTAAAAAACTGACTTTGATTTATTGGAATATATGATATGTACCATAAATCGAATATATTACAATTAAAGTGTATTATTAATAAATATACTATACCATTCTGTTACTGTGACTATGAACGTGTTACAGAACCTCATACATTGAAGCTGAATAATCAATATGATTAACTCATATTCGCTTCGCTACTATTATTAATAAATTTTTTATGAGTGAGTGTCCGTGCAATTGCCAGGTTATCTATATACTCGTGATCCAGTTAAACTTTTTGATATTTCAGGATCGAGTAAACTAAAATCTTAAAGCGCGTTATATCTTAAAAATTATACTTTGCATCTTAATTAATCATAAATTAATACTCATAACCTATAATTGTATATCAATATCTGTAGCATCAGTTGTTCAATTTCCTGTATGTTGCTAATCTGTAAGTGTGTATTATAATTATTAATATTATTAATATTAATATATATATAATAATATATATATATAATATATATATATATGATATATTAATATATAATATATATTAATATTATTATATATATATATATATATATATATATATATATTAGAATATATATATAAGAACATATAACTATATAGTATATATATATTTATATAGTTATTAAATAACGGATCAACTAGAAAAAGTACAGTCAGATTTCTGTAAAAATTTTATCATACAGAGGTGACTATATATTAGTGAGTACATAAAAAGAGTTCTAGGTATGAAATGAATTTATTTATTTATTTTATTTTATATATAATTTAGCTTAGAATCTATTTAAAAATAACTTCACAGGAAGACGTAACCTACCTAAAACCTTATCCATAACCTAGAAAATCAACCATTATACGTAAACTCAGGAATAACATGAGAAAATCTCACCTGAAAATAAAAAATAATTATTTTAATTATCCATTTTCAACCCCTAGAACATTCCTTTATATGTCCCATATTGTTATTTTATATATCTATAACAGTTAACCAAAGTTTACCTATAGTTAACTTACTTTTACATATATATATATTATATATATATATAAACTATATATATTTATAATTAATTAATATATAATATATTTAAATCATTGATATTTTAACCTTTTTCATGGGATAGTAATACTTATACTTAATTCTAAAAAGTATATATAATATAATAATATATTATATATTATTAATATATATATAATTATATATAATATAATTATAATATATTATAATATATATATATATATAATTTTATAATATATATATTATATATATATATATATAATAATTATATATATATATTATATATATATATAATATATAATATATATATATATATAATATATATATAATAAATATATATAATATATATATATATTATATAATATATATATATATATATAATATATAAATAATATTAAAATATTCATCCATATATCTTTTAATAAGATAAATTTCTTTGTATGATTTTGATGAGCATATTATAATATGGAAAAACAGAGAGAGAAAACTCATAGATAAAATACATATGAAAATAATATAAAAATATATGTCTTTAAAACTAAAATACTATTATAAAAAAGTATGAAAATTTTTTGTATAAAAAGGAAGGAATTTCAAAACAAAATAAAATTAATATCACGTTAAATTCAAAAATTTAATAATGGAGAATTCTTATTATTATATTAATATTCACGTTACTCTCATAAATTTTAAAATTACAAATTCTAAATTATAACTTACTACTATGGTATGTTAGTACCCTAACTTTTCAGAGTAGAAATAAATTAAAATACTTATAATAAAATAAGATGACTTATCTATATATATAAATATTTTTAATATATTTATAAAAACAACTAATCATTAAACTTTCGTAATCATAAGCTAATCTATATATATATATATATTATAAATAAACATAATTCTAGCCTATATATACTCTGAAAAAACATATTTCATATACGCCCCTAGTAAACATCTATTTACGTTCAAATATAGGTCTACTACGTATATGATAATTATATTTGGTTAGTAGAAATACTAGACGTATCCCGTTCCGCTACAGTGACGTTAAAGTAAGTTTTTATTACATATATATATATTATATATATATATATTTAATTAATAATAATATATATTATATATATATATTATATATATATTAATAAGATATAATTATATATATATATTATATATATATATATATTATATATATATATAATACTATATATTATTATATATAATATATAATATATATATCAT
>JABUQX010104387.1:0-22570 GCA_015478945.1 Trachelipus rathkii | reverse complement strand
AATATTAGTATGAAAAACAATATGAACTATACTGATCCAGAAACTGATCAAAATATAAATACAATTACCAGCACTACTCAAATGGAAAATATAAATACCATTAAAAATAACCATAAAAATGAAAAAAATGAACAAATAAATAAAAACTTTATCAATGAATCCTATTCAATTTTCACAAATGTACAAGGAATGCATGATCCTTCTAGTTTAAAGAACTCTAGAAATTTAAATATGCAAAGTAGTAGTAGTCCACTAAATAAAAATATATCAATAAATAAAAATATTATATTAAATAATACTGACCTCAATACAGGTCTCGATACAACTGTCTCAAACAATTTTGGTAATGTACAAACTAATCATTTTATTACTACTGTCAATCCCTTGCACGTGGGATATATCTTTTTTAAATCAAATTTATTAAAGGGGGGGAGGGGTGTCATAGATAATACGAGTGAGAATGGAAGCAATGAAGCAAATATCCTGTCACACCCAACGAATTTGAGTGCTGAAAACGAGCGCTGCTTAAGCAGTGAGACAGTTACAGCCGCTGTTGAGGGAGACAATAGGGTTTGCAAGATTGACAATTTGAACTTGTATATAGTCTATGACACACTTAATAAGATCGATTATTTATTAGA
The DNA here is from genome assembly GCA_015478945.1 of Trachelipus rathkii. Taxonomy (NCBI): domain Eukaryota; kingdom Metazoa; phylum Arthropoda; class Malacostraca; order Isopoda; family Trachelipodidae; genus Trachelipus; species Trachelipus rathkii. Next base: position 21,929 of record JABUQX010104387.1, on the reverse strand, counting down.
CTCAGGTTCTGTACATAATATTTTATCTTGCAATGCTAATGACCATCAAAAAGCGCCAGTAGGATACCTACTTGCAGCTAACAACTCAAAAATTGCAATCTATGGTATTAAAGATATTGAAATCGATCTGGGATTGGGACGGACTTATAGGGATACTTTCTATGTAGCTAATGTAAGCACAAATATTTTAGGATTAACATTTTTAAAGAATTTTGAGATGGGCATTAATTTTAAAGAAAATTTATTATTAGATCAAGTCACAAATACTACATTAAAATTGAGTAGGAATATGAATTTTAATATTAATGATGTTCCAAATTCTTCTCCTTCAACTCTCTCTCTCTCTCTCTCTCTCTCTCCTCCTCCTCCTGTGCATGTGCCTCGTAGTTCTTTAAATTTTAATGAGTTATTATCGAAATATTCTGAGTTATTTGTAAACCTTATCTCTCCGAAAAACCACCACATCAAATATGAAACAAGAAGAAAGTGGAATGAAATTTTTTTGAAAAAATATAAAAATAAAAATAAGAGAGAATGAGCACAGCACTAATAGCTGAGGACGGTCAAATAACTACGGACGAAGAAGCCGCCTATATTCCAGAGAGAGTATTAATAGAACTAGCCAACAATTATCCTTATAAAATAGATATAAAAGGACCGCCCGTCTCCCTTAAGCCAAGGAGGGTCCCGCATAAACTTTATGCTCAAACCAAAGCAGAGCTTGACCAACCTCGTAGCCACAGGAGTTCTCCGCCGCAGCCATTCACCCTGGTCTTTTCCCATGAGTGTCCTCCAGAAGAGCGGAAATCGGGTCAGAATAATCTCAGATTTTAGAGAATTGAACAAAAGAGCCGAGGTGGGAGTCTATGGACTTCCGCACTTGCAAGACGCAATATCAAACCTGCAGGGGAGCCGTCTTTTCACAAAACTTGACGTGACACAGGCCTTTTACTCAGTGCCATTAGCCCCAGAATCACAAAAGTACTTTACCATTACTTCAAACGTCGGCTCGTTCACCTACAGGAACCTTCCGATGGGCTATGTGTCATCTCCGTTTATCTTTCAATCTTACATTGATACAGTCCTACAAGGCCTCCCAAATACTCAGGCCTATATGGATGATATATTGATTCACACAAAGACCGAAGAAGAGCACAAAATTCCTCCTGAAGAAGGTATTGAAGAGGTTAAGTTATCTGTAATATAAAGTGTATTTATATTACCCACAATAAATGCCAATATTAGTGGCCAAATAAAAAAGATTGAATACTTGTATATACGGACTAATGTGAATAAAATGTACATAATAGACGAACTCCCATGTAGAATAAATTATGTAGATATTTAATTAAACACTCCAAAAGCTTACCGAACCATCAAAGATATATTTAAGAATCTTTCCTCGGCCGGCGTGAGCTTCTATCGCTATAAGCAGCGTATCCTCAATTATATTTTTTATGGATAATATAATACTAATATAGCATACCCTTAATCTATTCTTGAAAGGGAATATAAGGCCATATATATATATTCTCCAACCTCCGCTGTCTGTTGGTAATACTCAACCGCAGAGAAAAAGCCTTATCTAAAATAATATTAGAGTTTAACAAGGCTGTGGGAAAATGCTTCTTGTACTTGCTTATCCTCTCTTAGTCACTCTCTCTTATCTAATTATATCAATTTATAATAAAAATTATTCATAACATGCTCAACAATAATAGGTATTACTGCTAGCGGCTGTTAAATTATATTATCTTACTTACTACTCACAGATGCCCATCCAGTTTGCTATATTTTATTTAGTTCATATTCTATTCTTCCTATAATGAGGAATTATATGACGTAATTATCATAATAGATACTGTTAGTCTGTTTACTAAAAGTTTCCAAGAAGTATGGATATACTTCCTCACGAATAAAATATATTTAGATATATAGAAACCAGCTGCCGCTTTTATATAAACAAATATAAAAAGATCAAATGACTCAGATATAAAATCTTATTATATATTAGGGATAAATTTAAGAAGCCTAAATTTATTTGATACTAGTTACCAATAGTTTCTTTCAATAATTATTAACAAAATATATGAGTGAAAAATCTCACACCTTTAGTAAGTATATAATAATACTTATAATATAAATTAGATATCTATAAGTATATGAGAACTAAATTAACGAATAGATAATATGTGAGGCTATCATGACGATAATGATAATAATATCAATTGCTGAGCTCACACTCACTCTCCCTACTGATAATGCTGTGTGATGGTCCTCGCCTCAGGCAAACTGTAGCATGAGTACGGAGTTATCTCCTATATAGTATTAACGTATACTCAACGTAGTAAGTCACTCATGTTCCGATACTCATTTATTATACTCAACACGCTTATTTATATAAATTATCAAGAAAACTTTCTTCCGACACTTCAAGACTCGGTTATCTATGAGGCCTCATAATAAATACTTTAACTCGCGCACGTAGCACGGGCCTGACATTCCATACAATGGGTGAGAGTACTAAACCTTTATAATAATGACCATCAATGTAAAACAAAAGAAATATCCTCACTAACATATGTTACCCATGAGAAAATAAATGGATACTTTCATAATAAATAACTCACAATAAGGTATTTAGATGAATGATAAAAGAGAGTAAATTGATTAAGCTAGTGAAGTAAGAAAAGAATTACTAAAAAAAACCAAAAATATAATTACTCACCAACTAAAATAAGTTAGTGATGATAATAATATGATTATATATTTACTACTGTGAAGAACTCTCTAACGTAATAAATATTTAAATTCGCGCTCTGTTAATGTAAGCTCATTAATTGATAACTTAAATAATAATAAACGCTTTATAGGAAAGAAGTTTAGATACAACGCTAAGCAATATATAAGTAAAATGTAAACTTTGACCGGAGTATATGCATTTACTTAAAAATAAAGAAAAAAGTTCATGATCATAAAGAAACAAACACCTTCGGTTCAAGAAAAAAGGGATAAATCTCTCTTTATATATGTAGATATAATACTCTCAACTCAAAATTATGCCAGAGTTACATTCTTCACTACTGGATATCTAAATACATATCTCGTACGTAGTTATTATACGTGTTATACTTAACTCATCATTTTTTATATGGACACCTCGGGATATCGACGCTGTTATACAATTATTATTACCGCGATAAAATTTACGTGTGATATTATTGTGTTCGTATACAAAATGCATAAAGAGAAGTATAGCACTTGTGAGAAGCTGTCTCACTCAAATGTACTATATAAAAGTAGGGTAAAAAACGGACGAGCATAAACCCTTAATTACTTAATGGGATTAAGTTATAAATAAATAAAGAATTCTTCCTACAAGTGTATACAAGATATAAACTCGGTAGAGTATTAATTGATAAATATTATCTGATAATTTAAAACAAAGTTCTACTTGTCGATATTGTCTATATTCCAGTTCATTTAAACCTTTCAATTGATATTTTGAAGGTTTACACAAAACCTCTATCTTCTCCTCTCTAAAGGACATCATACCATAAGAAACCATAATTGTGAAACATTTGTTATAATATATTATAACCAGCTAATTTCCGATGTGTTGGAGTTTCTCACTAAGTAACCTAGATCACTCAAGACTAGAGGTATGAGAAATTTATTTCACTCAATCACATTTATTGAAAGTTGTCTGTAAACTCTTAGGAATAACTCATACAACTACCGCGAGCTACGCGAGCCATTTAGCTAAATTTCTCAATGAGTGGATATATATATAGTATATACTCAATACAGAATTAGATTACTAACCAGTATTTTATATAAGAACCATATGACTAGCTGAATAACTCAATGATGTCAATGTGTAAAGTCAAGGGTGAGAGTTTAGTAACGTTAATACCATTCGTTTTATTCGCACTACGGTACTTCGCCTACTATCTCCGAATCACTGAGGCATATCTCCTATCTTCCGAGCAAATTGATGTATTCGTGGCATATATATTAATATCAAATTATATTTCCTGACGGCTTGATAGATCCGTCTGTCCCAGACGCTATCCTTAAATAACCTTATAATGATATATTATAATATTGAAAAAAACTACAGGAACTCTTCATGTCCAAACCCACTTCTCTCTTGAGGTACCAACTTATATAGAAACAGAAACGTATGTTCGTACCTCGTATTAATAACTATTATAAATAAGTAATTGATACTTCACTATAGTATACTTTTAGTGTAATATCTCGAGAGTCTCATATAACCAATACAACCAGGAACTCTCATACCCTCCAGTACTTTCCACTACAAGGTACGGTGTATTCAGAGTCTCAGTCAAGATAGAATATATAACATATCTGAACCCACTCACTTAGATGACTAGACCGAGACTAAGTGTTATGGGTTATAGTGAGCGTAATATGAAATGAATTATTAATTGAAAATGTGCGAGGACGTAGATGTATACTAAGTTGTCGCTTTGTAAAATCTTCGCCGCTTCCTGACATCCAACTCAGATACGCTTAACATGCAGAAAAACGTTCGGAATATATAACTAGAAGTAGGATGAAACGCACACTCGCGGGAAACCTGAGATTAAACTTTTACAGCGCTAAAAATCTTAGACTTAATATGAGGAAATAAAGAGAGAAATACATAGATGTATTGCTATTCCTTCTATTTAATATCTTATATACTCTCGTCCATAGTACTCTTCTTCTATGGCATATATTGTTTTATACTAATGTGTATTTATAGTTACATATTTGTTGTAAGTTCTTTCACCTTCCACAAGTAGTGTTTCACTGTTCTTTCCTCTTTCCTCAACTTTGATTTTTCATTATTCAATTTGAAGTGAGGGGTAAGAAAGTATTCTCTGTGAAATCGAAAAACAGGGGCCTCCACCCCTGTTTCTCCTGAGGCTGGAGACCTTTTTTTGCACTTCGAAGGGCCACCAGTCTAGGGTGAAAATTACGGTAAGGAATCCTTGTAAGACAATACATGCAGTGTCTTAGAGTGTATGCATCTCTGTAAGAGGCTATTGCAAACCTCTGCATATCACTTTGCATTAATGGTGGTCTACTTCATACTTACACTATGTACATTATTTGAAAGTCAAGTGTTTGGCGCTTCTTTTCCTTCGCGGAGGAAAAGAATGCCAAACGGACGAGGGTTATGATTGGTGCCTGGGTTCAGATAGGACGCCACCAAATCATACCCGGGAGTTGAGTAGCAACCCTCTTAGTGAGAGGATGCCCTACGTAAATTGTTAGATTTAACAAAAGGCCGGCAGGTCTATTTAGGATAGGGAATTAGTGCATTATCTTATTAGTTAGTCTGTGAAATTCATAATAGTGCTAACGTTGATATATGCCCATCTATTATTCATCCATTGTTTAATGAAAATCATCCTTTGTATTGTTTATCTAACTATCATAAATAAACCTAACTCGAGGAAAGTGCTCTAATTATCCCCCCATGCTATGACTGTCTAAGTGATTTCTGTTATTATATATATATATATATATTATATATTATATATATATATAAATCAAAATTTCGTAAAATAACAACTCACCAAAACCTTTTTCTACTTATTCAAAACCGAAATGAAATGAAACTCTCACGCAAAACACACAACCAAATTTTGAGATAACCCTACCTAGGATCGAATCTGGCCACTAACGCAATCCCCAGAATAACACAAACATATTTAATTTATTAAAAAAAACAACACACACACAAACACACTATCATCAGACTGTAAATATAATAGAACAGGTATCGGCATCGATACTTTCTTTGGTACTGGTATAGGAATGCACTGGCAACTGCTTTGAACCGACAACACTAAATTTAATACCAAAAAAGACCAGCACACAAACAAACGGCTTACTAGTCTAAATATTATTACCTCACTCGATAACCTGTCGCACCTCTCTTTAAAATTCGGGTCATTAGTAATTATATATATATATATATATATATATATTATATATTATATATATATATATATATATATATATATAATATATATATATATATATATATATTATATATATATATTAGGGATGTACCGATAGTATCGGTTTCGGTATCGGCTAGTTCGACCTTTTTGGAGGGTATCGGTATCGCGCATTGGTTAATATGGGCCGATACTTCTTACTTTTTGGTGAAGAATTATGAGAAACTTCAGATTCAATAACACTATTGCTAACACAAAAAAATGTTTTCTTTTTATTTTTTTTTATTGAATCACATATTTTTTGACGCTGAAACACAGAAATGAACTTCATTTTTTTTATTTCATCGATACTTTGAGAGTTATTTGCAATATTTAAGTTGGTATTTGTTAATGAGCTTACACTGTACGTACTTATTACAATTTTTTATTTGAAAGTTTAAATTTAAGAACTATCCTTAAAAAATGTTATGCATTTTAATTATAAATGTGGAAATCATGTGCTTTAATTATGCCAAAAACATGCTTTACTTTTCATTTAAAAATTGTAATCGTTCATCGTGTTTTTCTCTTGAGAATCGATTTGGCTTCTCTCTTATCAATACCCACATATAATCACCATCATGGCACTATCCCAACGTCCCTGGTATCGCTTTTAAATTGTTGAATATCCTGGCGAAATCTTTCACCATGTTTCTTCATTACATCCCTAAATTCTCCGAAATAAAAGTCCAAATGCGAGTGTAAATAACGCACCCTTAATGACATACGGCACCCCATTTTTTTATAACAATTAATGAGCAATTTTTATCAGCTGTTTGTAATTTGGACTTTACAATTTCCTAAAAATCCCTGTAAACCACATTACGGGGAATGCACACACCAGGCATCATTTTCAACTATGCTCATCTTTTCCTTCAATTTCAAGGATTTATGCATATTTAAGCATGTTTCAATGAGCTCATCATTCTTTTAGAAAAGAAAAAGAGAAAAATTGCTTAACTATATATATATATTATATTCATATATATTCACTATATTATATTAATATACTATTTATATATATATATATAATATAATATTATATATATATATATTATATATATTATTTCAGTATAATATATATATATATATATATATATATATTATTACTATATAATGTAGCTGCTACATATATTTGAAGATTCGTTTCTTCTTTTATATGTCATGGGCTTGTCATAAAACAATTTTACTTACAGAAGGGGTGGTGAAAGTATAGGGTAGTTTTCATTATGAGGAACTGGAGTTCTGGATGAGGGAATATCTGGGTATTGAAGAGAATTGCCTTCCTTTACCTTTTTCCATTATTTGTAATATTCAACCGGCAAGAAGTTGGCAGTCATACATAGTGCAATTCGTTGGCTCTCGCCATTATTCTTTGGTGGAATATCCTCAAAGGCATTGCTTTCTTGTTCCTCTTAGCCATCCTATCTAGGGTTGTTTACAACTTCCAATATAATGATGCGTGCCAGTGCTTATATTAATCACCATAGGCAACAATGTTGGATCTTTTAGTAGAAATTGGTTTCCTTCCACATTTTTTTGGTAGAAATGTGCTTAGAACTAGCATAAAATCCACACACATAACAAATGAATCTGCCAACTTTTTACACTGTCTACTTGTAATTTTAACAAATGTTTATTATATTATTACTAATATTCCTGAAAATTATAAAATATTTAAGTTGATACCTCACTTTCAATTATATCATTGCACTAGAATGAAGTTAAAATATATAAATGTTTATAAATATATATTGAGCTATACTTGGAATATAATGTATATATATATATTATTATATATATATTATATATATATATATATAATAATAGTTATATATATTATATATATATATATATATATAATATATATATATTAAATCAGTTTCTAGCAGAAATCCCATAAAAACATTAATCGGAGAAGAAGAACGTGCATCGTACCTAGTCGACCTAGAATAATGAGAAGGATACCAATAATTTATTTTCATGCCGTTCGTTAACATAAAAACGGTCGATGCTAGAGAAATACTAAAAACATATTTGGATCTGTATAAAAACATTGTATAAAAAAAAAACAATAAAAAAAATCAGAAGAAAACAAAAAAGTAATTTTTTTTGTTATTGTGTAATAAACTTAGTTTCGATATATTAAAGGTTAATAAGGATTTCCTTAAGCTAGGTGAAAACCCCACAAGAATGGCATCTTCTAGTGTGAACCACTTCTAGAATGCATTTTAAATAGGTTTAACCGAGGAGCTTGCTCGCTGAACAAAAAAAAGATTCACAGAAGTTGAAGCCGCTTTTCAGCAACCCCTGGCAACAGCACTCTGATAGTGATGATGGTGGCTTTTCAGCAAATAACCTACTGAAGATGAAGAGGATTGGGATATGTTAGACTTTGATAAGTTCATTGGCCGAAATTGCAATGAAATCTCATTCACTTTCAAAGAAATCACATTAAGGAACCTCACTGAAAAAACTGAAGAGACAGTCATCAAGGAGGCAAGTATAATTCAAATTGCAAATTCTGTGAAAAAGGTAGTATGAGATTATCTACGAAAACATGGGATGCTTTCTACAGAACAGAGATCCTTTTCATGTGTGGCTTTGAAAATGGGCCAATGTGTCCAATATTATCATCAGTTGCTTGCAAGAAAAATAAATTTATCAGTCTTAAAACTAACCAGTCGAGTGCGAGCGTATTTTTAGTGTAGGTGGGAATGTAAACACCCCAAAAAGGAACAGGCTCTCTCCGCCAGATACTAGTGAAAGCTTAATGTTTTTGCATCACAATTGAGAATTTTTGAATTTGAGTATTGTATGATATCTATCTTTATCTTTAAAGGAGTATATTATTTAATTATGTCATGTTTGAAATATTAGTCGTTTTTATTTGTCTTTTCAGTTTGATTAATTGAGGTCTTCTCTTTCATATGTTTTATTCTTTATTAGCTCTGTAAGCTAAGTTGATAAGAATCTTCTTGTGATTTGTAATCATGTTTAAAACATAAAAAGCTAGTATGCTAAACTTTGTTAATACTTACTGTAAAATTGAGAAATGGAAAAATTTTTGAATAAACACAAAAATTGTAAAAAAGTTATTAATATTATATCTTTTCATTTTATTATTCTTAAGATACTATTTTAATTATAATAAAAAAATAATACTTGGGCACAACCAAATTTTGAAATAAATGACTAAGTATTGGTTGTACAGTCTGCATGTTACAGGGAATGTGCAATCCTGACTATGCGCTCCTAGCAGTTACACAAACAGAATGTTCTCATCTTATTACTGTGTATATTTTATTATATTTAATTAATAGTATCCGGGTACTATCGGTAATCGGCCTCTTTTCTATGTATCGGTATTACTATCACTAATATTTATATATTAATATTTATAATGATACTATATATATTATTATATATAAATATATTATATATTAATGTATATAGATTATGATATATATATATTATAATTATATATGAGTAATATATATATATATATATATTTATATAATATATATATATATATATATATATATATATAATATATATACCGTATACTATATTATATATATATATATATATTATATATATATATATATATATATAATTATATATATATATAATATATATAATATGTATTAAGAGTAAGTGTATATATATATATATTGCTATATATATATATATATATATTATATATATAATATATAAGGTAAAATAAATATATATATATATGAGGGTAGGGTATAGTAGGGATATAGAATAAATAGTGTATATATACCGCTTGTATATAGTATATATAATATATATAGATATTATTATATATATATAATAATATATATTATTTATATAAATTATATATAATATAAATATACATATACGTATATACATATATATATAGCTATATATATAGTACTACCTATATATCTATATAATTTTCTATAATTAATAGTAATTATATTATACAATATAATATAATACTACCTAATACTACTACTACTACTACTATATAATATAAGTAGTGATGGCGGGGTTTCAACAGCACTTTTGGAATACGAGTGTTAGTCGTCTTATCGCGTAGCCTGACATAAGAACCCATTATGTTTTTGAGATAAGATAATTGATTTGTGATGTTATTTCGTAATTATTTTTTTATTACGCGCGCGCGCACACACACTACCACACAAACTATTATTATTACATATATTATTACATCGAAAAAATTTTGAAAGATCACGCAGTGATTCTCAATTTTTTGAGGTGTCCTTGTGCTCCACCATTCCGGACTCCGACTCCGACTCCCGGCTCGGCTCCGGCTTCCGACTCCGACTCTACGGCTACCAACTCCGGCTCCAAAAACGCAAGCTAATACTCTCTGGACTCTGCCAGCGCTCGAACGAATCTGTCAAGTCTCTAGAAGTTTTTCTTATTCTTATTTTATTATTATTATTATTATTATTATTATTATTATTATTATTATTATTTATTATTATTATATTATTATTATTATTATATTTAATTATTATGAAATGATTTTTTAGACAGCTCCAGCTCCGGCTCAGCCTCTTTTGATTCCATATATATCTACATATGGTTTTAAGGGGTTATATCGTATTCAGATGCTAAAATTTGGGGGGTGTTAGATGGTGATATGTAAACTCGTCGTAGACGAGGTTACGTCCCCCGTGGGTCCCCGAAGGGGGACCCACCCCCCCTTAAAAATCGAGTGTTCGTAAATATTGGCCTGAATTTGGTGGAGGATTCAGAGTTGAAATTTCTAGAAAACTTGGTATGGAATCTGATAAGTTGGCTCTGGCACCAGGTGTTGGTAGCCACTTGCGGTGCTCGAGTTAATAATAAATTTCGTAATAACAACAATGCTAGGCTGCTCCTTAAAATAAGGGTGATTATCGAGATCGTATAGATCTCGGAATATGATGGTTTATAAGTCCGTTATTATATTAGGGTGTCTAGCACCCCCATTAGGGGGATAGTCTCCCGACTGAAAAAAAGAGCACAGAGTGCAATAAACAAAGGGACGAAGGAGGAATGAAGGAGGAAGAGGGAAAAAAGTTAAAGGAAGAATAAAGAATATTAGAAGGAATCTGACTCTGTAGGATAAGGAACTGACTAGGAAAAATATTTAGCATGGATGTCCTGGAAGAGGCGTATTTAAATATTTGTTCTTCAAACAATGTACAACATAATGCTAGGACCCGCAAACAACTTAAAGTTTTCATTGAAGCAGAACTATCAGACAAAGACATTAAATTCTCTCGTCCAAACCAAGTTTTAACAAGGCGCAAAGAGTTTCAATGAAATGTACTAGAGACAAACTTATTGCTGAACCTGAAAGTTGTGGCGATGAAATGATGAGAGAATTGAATGTATTGCTTGAATCTGCAAGCATCATAAGAAAACATATTTTTAAAGCAAAATCACCAAAATTTGATGGTGTTATTCCAGAAAGTCTCGTAGAAATTGTTCCACAAGAAATTGAAATGTTCTTTAAATAGTGTGTCGCCGGAAATAATATCATTAATGAAAATCAAATAACAAAGAATGAAGATATACAGAGACGAGCAAGCAATATGTCAGAGATGCTCATGTCAAACTGTCTTTCTCGAAGACAAATAGAAAACAAAACATCTTTAAGTTTCCATCACTGTCGAGACCTACCTCCTCAGGTGGCTTGTGGCTTAACCATTCATAATAAATACAACACGAAGTCACTCTTTGATCAAACTCATGTATAACGTTGGGTGCAGTATTGATTACTCAAGAGTCCTTTAGAATTGAAACATATATTGCAAGAAGTGTGGCTAGTAGGATTATTAGCATTGATGACGTGTACATACCACCAGATTTGGTTACTGACAGGTTTATACATTGTGCTATGGGTAATATTGACTTTTGTGAAGACACCATTGACAGAAAAAGACATTTCATTAGACGGCTGTAACTGTTTACCAAGTTGTAAAAGAGTCTGATTGACATGCTCAAATATCATTGGCCTCATCAAATAATTTGTCATTTCCATATCTTGAAGATGCCTTACCAAAAATTCTTTCTTGTACAAAACCTACGAACTGGAATATATGTTGTTCTGAGCCTGTCGTTTCCAACATTGTCCAACAATATGGTGAATTATTTCACAAAAGAATACGTTTTGAATGTTTGGTTCCTATTACGTAGATCCATATTGAATCGTAAAGATATATATATCTCCTCTCCTACATGGATTGGGTATAACAGCTATTTAGGAGATGTCAAATGTGTTTCCAGAGTTTCCTTGCTGCTAGTAATTCCAGAACCTCAAACTAATAGTTCTGTTCAGTTAACAGTTATGAAGCAACTTGAAAAACTAAACGAATCCATGAATAAAACGACAAAGAAAGTCGTTGTTACAGCAGACATGGCAATTTAGAAATCTTTAAAGCAGCTTGAAATTTCAAAAGAAGATTGCAAAAGCAAATGGATATGGAAGACTGGAGAACTGCGTATAATGATAGTTCAACTTAGAACAATTGGTGTGTTCGTATGTGGAAGTGGAATACCAGAGCTGTGGGTTGAATGCGATTTGTACTCCTCGGTGACTATGAAAGAAATACTAGAGGAAAGACACATAAGGAGAGCTATTGAAACCCATTTAACAACTACAACCACATTAAATATTCTTCTTCTAGAAGAATTTGACAAGGAGCAACCGGGAAGAACTATCTTGTTACAGCCTCTACTGGATGAACTGGCAGTAAGTTTACAATCTAACAATGAAACCAATATTAAACAAAAACATGATGCAGTAATCTCTTTCATTAAAGAAAATATGATACTTGAAGAAATTAAAAGATTTTTAGAGTTCTAGGAAATCAGTGGAACCAGTCTACAAGATGGCGTGTTCATATATGGATATGATACAGTTTATGTTGTGCTTTATCATATATGTTAGAACATCTGATTGCAATCTCATCCTGGCTTCTCTTCACGACTTTCTGAAATATTTCTTTGCTCTTAATAGACAAAATTATGCACGTATGATTTCACTGTATCTTGCTGAGATGGATGTATTACAATCAACAGATCCAGATATCTGGATAAAGTTCATAGAGGGAAAATGGGTTGTCAATCGTAATGCTGTACCCCTCTGTGCCCTAGGTGCAGAGAGGCCTTACAGCACCAAAACCGAAAATTGAAAGGGCATGGAGGACTGACTGGTAGGTATTACACAAAATGATGATGCCAGAAATCGTTTCTTCCTCGTAAACCCCGAACTGAATATAATTTCAAATGAGACGGAAATGTTGCTTGGGTGAAAATTGTTGGACAGACAAAACACCATGGGCTTCTAAATACTGCCCAAAAGCGCCAGGATCGCAAAGTCTTGAAACTCAAAGATGCAATTATAAATTCTACCAACACTTTTCATTGTAAAAACCAACAACTAACCCACATTCTTACTCAAAGAGTGTTCCCGGAGGACGTGCAAGATTTTGTAAATAACATAGAAGTGTGTCAAAAGTTGGAGGAATCTTTTATGGCAGAGCGTTTAAATAGCAACAAAATACAATTTTGGTCTAGAATGAAGAAATATCCCACAAATACTTGTAAAGCGTCAGCATAAAATGTTAAACTTGTCCTTAAAGACAAAATTGTATCAATAAAAATATCTTTCACTTATGTCTAGGCTATTGATAGCATCTCGAAGCAGAGATGATACTGACATAAAGTTTAATCTAAGCAACTACGAATTTTCACCCCTCCCAAAATCATTGTTTGCTAGTGATGGGAAAATACATCACTGTTCCAGCAAATCCAAACTTGCAGCGATTTTGGAGTCATTACCATCAAATGAAGTACAGATTGATAGCAGTTCACACTATCACATCCAACAGAAGACTCACAAGGATCGGAAAAAATTGTGGCTATAATCGATGGAATGGCTCTACTGCACAATTACAATAAACCAAACACAGTAAAATCGTATCATGATCTAATAATGCACTTTAGCAAGTGGATTGGTGACAAATTCAAATCATATAATTCAGTACATGTTGTGTTAGACACGTATATGGACGATTCATTAAAAATGAAATGAGACGTATTCGGCAACTGGGCAGTGATCCAATCCGTTACAAAATAAGGTCTGAAATGATAGTTAGCAAAATTATATGGAGAATTTTCTTGCTCATAATAAAAGCAAAGATGAGCTTACAGAGTCCTTATCTAGTGACATATTACAATGGGGAGTGAGCAATAACAAGAAATATATAGTTAGTTGGATGGATCAAGCTGCATCGTCAGATGGAACATATGTGTCAAGCCTTCTGACCACACAGGAAGAAGCAGACACAAAATTCATACTTCACGGAGTATACGTATCACAGCAAGGATACAGAACAACGTACGTTTATTCGCCAGACACAGATGTTCTGGTTTTAGCCTTAAGGCGATTTCCTCAAATGACATCACAATTTGGAATTTTCCTTGGGCAGGGAATGAAAAGGTATGTTTACATAGCTTCCATCCACAAGTCACTGAGATTACTCAAATCTGTTGCTCTCCCTGGACTTCATACTTTATCTGGTTCAGATGTCACTGGGTCATTTGCCAATAAAGGGAAGCTTAAATGGTGGAAAACGTTCAATTCCGTTAATGATGACCTACTAGAGGCCTTAGCAAAGCTTGGTGCAACACCCACTCTTCCAGAGGATGTATGAAACTCTTTGGAGTCATTTGTTTGTCACTTATATATTTCACAAACTACAATGACTGAGATTGGAAATGTGCGATGGTGGCTTTTCACAAAAATAAAATAAAACAATGTCATGATGAAAATCTTCCACCAACAAAAGCTGCTCTAACTTCAGCACTTCACCACTCAACTTCGGACATATGTTGGAGGAACGTTTGAACCAATCGCGTGTACCTTGCCTCGTGTTCCAGACCTTATGGCAGAGCTTAGTAGTTGTACGTGATCCCTACGTTGCTGTTGTCCACCATGCAACTGTCTCATGTATGGACTAAAGTGCACAGAAATGTGTATATGTGAAGGTGATCCAGAAGTATGCGAAAACTCTAAGGATACAGAAGACATAGATGAATGCAATGAATCAGCTATAGAAAGTGAAGACGAGATTTCTGATGGAGATTGTAATAGATATACTGTTCTTTAGTAAAATAAAGTAGACTTATGTTTGAAATCTGTATTAACTTTGAAGTCTAATTATGTCTTAGATTATGTAATTCAATTGTAAACTTACCATTTATATATTTACAAATAAAAAAAAATTGCACTTTTTGGAAAACAAAATCATAAATTCTTCTTTTAAAAGCAGAATTTCTATCTTAAAAGTTAACCGTACACAAAATAACCTAATAATATGTTTTGTGTAGAATTTAATATTAAATACTTTTTGTAATAGATCACTCTGTCATACATATTGTATTTTACGAGATAAACATGAAAAACTAGAACCATGTACGCCAGAGCGGCGGCCATATTGTTTTTTGAGTATAAGATTAATCTGCCACTAGTGGCTACTGTCCACCATCCAAATACTGACTCTCCTTGTTATAACGAAGAGATTGATAACACTCCCATTCTTGTATCATCAAAAATCCCACGGAACATAGTTTTTGTACATTTGCAAGTGCACTATACATATGCGAAATCTGTGCATATAAATACAGGTTCGGATATGATTTGGTTTTTTGAATTAAAAGACATTTTTCAATAAGTTTTATTAGCTCGCATTTAAAACAATTATTTATGTTATTCTAACTCGATGACTAAGCGAACATGTTGTGAACATTAAGATTTTATTAATTTGTTGGAATATTGACATCACATATCAAGTTCAGTTTTCACTTCAAAACTTAAAGAAAAGTGGCTTGATACCATTACTAATGTGAATTAACTTTACAGAATTGTATTCAATTTGTTAGGAAAAAAATATTAACCGGAATGAAGAGAAATTAAAGATATATTATATGCATAATGTTTAACTAGTAGCAATACTTTGGGGACAAAGACAAGTCGTTTGCTTCAATAAATTTACCAAAGACTAATGTGTTTACATGGCAAACATCTGAAAGCGTCAATCACTCTACTTCTGAGAACACTAGAATACTTTGTTCATCCACTCACGGTTCTTGTATGGAAATTGGAAACTCCGCCTCTTCTCTAGAATACTCTCTCACTTTTAAATTTTCAAATGAATTTAATCTTTCTCATATTTAAGTTTAATCCAGTTTTCATCCAGGGATTTTTTTTAGCAAAATTCACACCTCGTGGATATTGCAAGTTCCCACACCTCATGGGTATTGCAAGTTCACACATCATGAGTATTGCAAGTTCACACCTTATGGGTATTGCAAGTTCACACCTCATGGGTATTGCAAGATCACACCTCATGGGTATTGCAGGTTCACACCTCATGGGTATTGCAAGTTCACACCTCATGGGTATTGCCAGTTCACACCTCATGGGTATTGTAAGTTCACACCTCATAGGTATTGCAAGTTCACACCTCATGGGTATTGCAAGTTCACACCTCATGGGTATTGCAAGTTCACACCTCATGGGTATTGCAAGTTCACACCACATGGGTATTACAAGTTCACACCTCATGGGTATTGCAAGTTCACACCTCATGGTTATGGCCCAATTCTAGGAGGGGAAATATTCCAGGTAATTGCTACCTAAGGTTTCAAAAGAAAAGAAAATTATCTCAAAACAGTTATTTTCTTTATATCATTTTGGTATATAATTTTTATAACTTTGAGCAAAAAAATATTTATAAACTTTTATAAAATAAGATTTTAAATTTAGACAAACGTAACCTTCCACTTTTCCATAAAAACACAAAGCAAGTTTCATTTTAAATATTTAAATTTTCATATATATATATATATATAAAAAATATTTTTTATTTTTATATTACATCTTATAATTCATAATTATAATAAAAATAATTTTTATATAAAAATAAAATATATTATCTTATATATATATATATATATATATATATATATATATATATATATATATATATATATATATATATATATATATATATATATATTTTTGTTTTATATATATATATATATATATAATAATATATATATATTGTATATATATATATATATATTATAATATATATAAACTGTTGTTATTACAACGTAGACGAAAGAATGTATAGGACCAAATATGTAGATGCAGTATATATATATATATTATTAAATATATATAAAAATATATACTATAATAAATATATATATATATATATATATATATATATATTATTATATATATATATATTAGTATATATATATATATATTGCTGTTCAATAAATATGGTAGTTTTCAATCTAAGATTATTATTATTATTATTATTATTATTATTATTATTATTATTATTATTATTATTATTATTATTATTATTATTATTATTATTATTATTATTATTATTATTATTATGATTATTATTATTATATTTCAATAATTTTAAAAAATATACTAGTATATAAAAAGTTCCATTACGATTTTTTTAAATATATTTTCCTTGTTTAAAATAATAATTCTTACTTTTATTATGAAAAATTTATAAATTCGAACCTAAGTATAATGTATATAAATGCATTTTTAATCTGGAAAGAAACTTCTAAATAAAAGAGCTAATCCAAAAGAGGATTACGTTCTAGTGCCATCGCAGACGCTTTCAGAGAGAAGGATGAAAAAGAGATTCCATTTTTACTTTGACAAACTCATGCATACACGCCACACTTGTATTTTCGTGTGTTTCTATGTCTATGTCTATGTCTATGTGTTTCTATGTCTTTAAGGATGGATATTTCAAAAACATTTATGTCAGTAAATAAGTTTGAATTTCAGTGTATGATTAATGTATGTAGATGTTAAGTATTACAGTACCTACTGGATGAATTACAGCCTTACACAATATTTAAAATTATCTGAAAATGCTATATATAAAGTACAAGTACGATACATAATGAAGTTATTTTGATAGCAGTGACAGCAGAGATTTTGTTTCTAACAACCGACAGACCAATATATATATATATATATATATATATATATATATATATATATATATATATATATATATATATATATATATATATATATATATATTATATATATTATATATATTATATATAATATAATATTATATATATATAATATATATAAAACTTTGAAGTATCACACTATATACTTTTTGTAGTTAGCTAATTCACCTTAACAAGGTTTATAAGGTCTATCTTAATATATATAAAATTTCTTTGTCAATACAAAAGTAAGACGTTTCCCAATATATATACAGTATATATATAGGACATTTATAAGGTGCGTTGAACTCCGTTAATATTAGGTTAGGTTAATTTAGGTTAGTTTGGTTAGGTTAGTTAAGGTTAGGTTTACCCAAAAATTTAATGCATTTACCCTAAAAAAAAAAATTATTAAAACTAACGATTACATTAATTATTGTATTTTTCGCTCCTGGAGTCAACCACATATAAATAGCCATATATATATATATATATATATATATATATATATATATATATATATATTATATATATATATATTAATATATATATTATATATATTATATATATTATATATATAATATAATATTAATATATATATATACCTATATATATATATATTATATAGCGACTTAAGCTAAAACCACATTCTCAAAATATTTTAGTATTGGAGTGGTTTGTAATTGAATTTTTTATTTTAGGTAAAGAAAACTAAAAAATTTCATTGCTATAAAAAGAACTTCCTTTTTTTTATTTTTTTGAGCTTCAAATGATTTATTTTTAAATCATTTTATTTTAATTTTTTACTTAATTTCGACGTAAATATTTTTATTTGTGTCCACAATGAGTTGATATATATATATATATATATTTATATATATATATATATATATATATATATATATATGATATATATATATATATAATATATATATATAATATACTATATATATATAATATGCAATTTTTTTAATGCTTGATAGTATGTAACTAGAGACCGGCAGCTCCTACAGGAAAAAACAAATATATATTTGGAATCAGCGGGAAAATTTTAAGGATGGGAATTTTAACTTTTTTTTTTTTTTTTTTGGCTTTTCATCGAAAATATTTTTAAAAATTATTTCCCCCATTTAGGTAAAGGTTCAAGCCCACTTAGGACCATTTGAAAATATATTCAAAATAATTGTTGCGTTTATTTCTATTACACAAATATCTTTGAATATCTAATAATGTTCGGTTAAAAATTACCCAGTGTCTTGCCCCTGACCCGATGTTGGCGTGGAGGCCCGTCGGAGTTAGGTGTCCAAGGACACGCCTTCGCTCCTCTTGGAAGCTAAGCTTTCAGAGGTAAAATTATGGGTTTCCTTTTAGGCAATCGTGGTCTCGAGGTAACATTCTGAGTACCATCTCAAGGGTAGGGTTCAAAACCCACTTAGGACCATTTGAATATACAAATAATTGTTTGCGTTTATGCACAAACATCTTTGAATATCTATTAATGTCCGGTTAAAAATTACACGTGTTGCCCCTGACCCGAGTGTTGGCGGGGAGGCCCGTCGGAGGTTAGGTGTCCAAGACACGCCTTCGCTCCTCTTGGGAAGCTAAGCTTTCAGAGGTAAATTGATGGGTTTCCTTTTAGCCAATCGTGGTCTCGAGGTAACACTCTGGAGTACCATCTCAAGGGTAAGGGTTCAAACCCACTTAGGACCATTTGAAATATACAAATAATTGTTGCGTTTATTGCACAAATAACTTTGAATATCTAATAATGTCCGGTTAAAAATTACCCAATGTTGCCCCTGACCCGAGTGTTGGCGGGGAGGCCCGTCGGAGGTTAGGTGTCCAAGACACGCCTTCGCTCCTCTTTGGGAAGCTAAGCTTTCAGAGGTAAAATTATGGGTTTCCTTTTTGGAACTTACTGAGGTAACACTCTGGAGTACCACTCAAGGAAGGGTTCAACAACTTAGGACCATTTGAAAGATACAAACAATTGTTGCTTTTATGGCACAAATATCTTTGAATATCTAATAATGTCCGGTTAAAAATTACCCAGTGTTGCCCCTGACCCGAGTGTTGGCGGGGAGGCCCATCGGAGGTTAGGTTTTAAAGACACGGCTTCGCTCCTCTTGGGAAGCTAAGCTTTCAGAGGTAAAATGATTTGGTTTCCTTTTAGCCAATCGTGGTCTCGAGGTAACACTCTGGAGTACCCATCTCAAGGGTAAGGGTTCAAATCACTTAGGACCATTTGGAAAATATACAATAATTTGTTGCGCTTTATTTGCCACAAGTATCTTTGAATATCAATAATGTCCTATAAAAAATTACTCAGTGTTTGGGGGGATCCCTGACCCGAGTGGTGGCGGGGAGGCCGTCGGAGGTTAGGTGTCCAAGACACGCCTTCCCTCCTCTTGGGAAGCTAAGCTTTCAGAGGAAAAATGATGGGTTCCTTTTAGCCAATCGTGGCGTCTCGAGGAAACACTCTGGAGTACCATCTCAAGGGTAAGGGTTCAAACCCACATATGACTATGTTATATTATATATATATATATATATATATACTATATATATATATAATATATATATATATATATATATATATATATATATATATATATATATATATGTGTGTGTGTGTGTGTGTGTGTGTGGAACAACAGCCACTTAAACTAAGAAATCTTCACCAACTATAAATGTTTTTCATTTCATTAATAATCTCGCTGCACTCTCCTTTAACTTTAAAATACTCTTAATTTGCTATTGATTACCTATTATTTTATTTATTATTAAAATTATATATTAAGAGACTTAAGCCATCAAAAATTTTGCATAACTTAAATAATTTCTGTGGCGGTTGTGTATATATATATATATATATATATATATATAATTATATTATATATATATATTACGGTGGCCATAATACTCAATAACCTAATATATATATATATATATATATTATGTATGACGTGACTATTTTGCAATTTTTCTGAAACTATTTATGTGAGTATTATCCTTATAGATCAGTCACGCCATGCTCCAGATAAAATTAATAGATGTTATCTCAAGGTTCGAGATGAAAATGTCTATTTATATTAGATAAAACAGTTGCATAAAACAGAAATGTTAACCGATTTTGTTACTGAATAGTTGCATATATATTAATTTATTACTAGTACTGATAAATATTGAAATAACATAACCGTTTAAGAAAAATATTAGTTACTTATTAATCAAACTAACATGATATTTCAATACTTCTCTCGGGCCAGTAAATATACAATAAATCCGTCTCTAACAATTAAAAATAAACGAAGCTTGCTTCATAGAACCTGTTTCTTTATTTAATTAGTGAACTGAAATCACTACTCTTCTTTTTTATGAGTTTTTCTTAATTCTTGTCTTTAAGTGGCTATAATTATCTGTCAGACCAAAACTTATAACATTTATAATCGTTGTGAGTATATATAATTTAGATACCTGACCCTTCGAGTTAAACTAAAACTTAGATTAATCCTCCAAGGTATAGGGTTCACCTGGTATAGTATGTGAAATACTATATATATGTGTGGATGAATATAAAGGTGATAATATATTTTATGTCAATGTATTACTCGATATTTGAGAATACTATCTTCCCCAACTCAAATAATTCCATTTTATTATAAGTAGTGAAATGTAGTGAGTTGGAAAAAAATAAGAGTTTATAATTCAGACAAGACGAAATTTCAGGAACTATAAATCTAATAACTGAAAGTATATAAAACTTAAGGTATATGAGTATACATTTGTGTAGATATTATATATATTATTATATATTAAACTGGCTACATGAAC
>JABUQX010104386.1:0-7500 GCA_015478945.1 Trachelipus rathkii | reverse complement strand
ACTCGCATTTATGCCATTATGTTCATAGTATTTTTATGCAATGCTTTACAATCGTTTCCGCTCTTGACCAATCTTGAAATGGTTATACCTTCATCAAGCCCTTGACAGACGTGCAGAGACGAACAGCGAACCAGCTTTCTCTTTTGCAGGTAATTTGGGAATTTGAAGCGATCTTCGCTCTTTTATTAGTTCCGAGCACATATCAGCCCACGAGCCTGTATGTCGCCCTTGAAGTTGTGCATCAACGTGTAAGCTTACCCTTTGAATATTACACGCGGATATAACTAGCAGGCGTTTACTACTCGTCAAGCCTCCAGCAGGATGTAAAAAAAATCCATCAACTTACCACTTCTTTGATCTTAAAAATCTGTCCGTGTACAGATCCAAACATTATGTCGGAACAAAATCGACGCCCCCCGATATATTTTATTGCTATCATTTTGTGCAAAGGGCAGTGCAATTTCGATATATTTATTTCGTCTAGCGTCCCATCGACGGGCATTTACCTACTAGATCCACACCCGCATAATTTGAAAAACAAAATTTACAGACTTATTGTCCAACCTCTTTACTGCGATGCTGTTTTGTCTTTTGTTCGACAAGAGTATCGTAGTTTCCTCTACCTTCCGACTTATAGCTTCCTGTCTGCTTGCAATCAGTCGATTTGTCTAATGTCGACAATACATAGCATTCCTCTTTCTCCAAAGCAGTGTATCAAAGGTAGGGAAGGCGAACCAATTGTCAGTAAATTACCTTATTAGTTCTAGTGTGAGGGAATATCTATGTTTAGTTCAGAGAACATAGGCTGAGTGTGTAGCTTAGGTACTAACTTTAGAGTCCATCGACGAGCAATTACCTGACGGATCCACACCGCAATGAATTTGAAGACATGAACAGCTTTATTGACCAAACCCACTTCACTGCGATGCTGTCTGTCCTTTGTTCGACACAAGTATCCGTAGTTTCCCCTACCTTCCAACTTTAGCTTCCTGTCTGCCTTCAAAATTCAGTCCATTTGGTCAATTGTTGAAAAACATAGCATTCCTCTTTCCTCCGAAGCAGTTATCAAAGGTAGGGAGGCGAAACCAATTGTCATAAATACCTTTTAGTTCTAGTGTTGAGGAATATCCGTTTGTTAGTCAAGAACATATCTGAGGAATACACTTTCAGTCCCAATCGACGCATTTACCTAACTGGTCCACACCCGCATAATTTGAAACAATGAACAGGCTTATTGTCATAACACTTCACACGATACTGTTCTGTCCTCTGTTCGACCACAAGTACCGTAGTTTCCTATACCTTCCGGACTTAGCATCCTCTCTGGCCTTCAAATTCAGGTCGGCACTTGGTTCTAATATGCTTGACAACACGATGCATTCCTTACTTCCTCGAAAAGCAGTTATCAAGGTAGGAGCGAACCCACATGTCATAAAGACCATGTTATATTATCTTAGATAGTTGGGAAATAAGTCCTTTGTTAGTTCAAGAACCACTATGCTAGGATAATTTTCACTCCATGCTCCAAGTTATAATATATACGTATACTGATAATATAATCCATATAATATATGAGTATATATATAAGTATAATAATATAGGCTACCATATTACGCCGGTAAACGTGGCTTATATATTATATACTATAATATTATATGTCGATTAGGGGGCTAAATAGATATAAACCTATATTATCATTAGTAACTATGACTATATATAACGACTAATCATATTACTATTATATATTTAATTATAATATATTAATGTACTCCAAGTGGTGATTATATATATATATACTAGAGTTAGCTATAGTATATATAACTATATTATCCATACCTAATATATATGAAATATATATATTAATATAAGGAGTATAATTATATATATATCATCCAGCCTCCCTATTAATTGGAGATTAATTAAAGAATATATTCAGTAGTCTATATTATATGAATACACGTTTAGTAGTGTAGCGTATCTATTAATAATATATATATATATATATATAATGGTAATATCATATATTATTAGTTCTACGAAACTACTAGCGGATGTAAGATGTAAGTAAGTAAGATAATTATATATATAAGAATAGCTCATGATAAGATATATCTCATTACACTGAACTACCTAAATACAATTATGTATATAGTCTCATAATTAAGTAAAATAGTGTATAATATAATATATCAAAAGTTGAGTTACTGATATATACCATCGCTCACCTATATATATAATGATGTATCATTATCCGTAAGGCGCAATAGAAGCGACTATGTTACTATCACATACTATAATGTATAGATAACACACTACCTAGTTGAACGTATATTGAGTGATATATATATAGGTAATAATATATATAGTATATATTATATATATAGTATTATAATAATACGTAGAGTATTGTTGGATCTACGCTGATATGATCGTGCCCCTATATATATATACTCAATATTATAAATATATACGTTATATATATTATAAATATAATACATCTATATAGTATGTAATATATGTTATAATATATATATATATATGTATACTAGTCCTAAATATATATAAATATATTAATAATATAATATATTATATATATACTATATACTAATATGTGAGTAATATATATATATATATATATATATATACTATATCATAACTAGTATATAAAAAATAATAGGTATATTATAATATATAATACCTATATATATATATATATACTATATATACTATATATATACTAATATATTATATATATAATATATATATATATATACTAGTTATATAATATATATAATATATTATATATTATATATATAATAGTATATATATATATTATATATATATATATTATATATATAATATATATTATATATATATATAATTACGATTACCCTTGCCGTAAGAGACCAAATAAAGGAAGCAATGAAAATGTTATATAATTTACCACTGAGTTGGTTAAATTTATAAATTTTGTAAATGCTATTACCGCCACAACTGTATCATTTTGATGAAAATTAAACTAAAAAATCCAAGTTTAAAAAAAAAAAAAAAAAAGAAAAAGCATAAACAGATACGTAGCCTATCCACTACGTTTTACATCATAGATTATACTATCAACACTAAGTCAAGATGTAAGTTATTCACTTTTTTTTTTAACAAATCATTAAATTACACCATTATAACAGATAAAAAAGTATTTTTTGCAACAATCGAAAGACAATTTATCTATTTTAAATTTTGTTTCAAAATATGAAGGGCAAGGGTTGCAACATTTTCGCCGATTTTCAAAAAAAACTTTTTTGTGATACATCAAGTTAAAACTAGGACTGTTGAAATGGAATGCAAGCTCTTTTCGATGTGGCTAACAAAATCGAAGTTCTCTGTGAATTAGAAAATGCCAAATAAACCTTAAAAAATCGCATTATAAAGGGTCAAAATCGACTGAAATAGTTATGAGATAAAAATGCATCAGTAGGTATCAAAGGGTTAAAGCAGTAAAGAAAACATGAGTTAAATCAATAAAACAGTAAAACAAAAGCATCACTAATCCCCTTGTTGCCTATGAACCACTCTATTGATTTTACTGATTCTACTGAATTTACTGCTTTTAAGTATGGAAATTTGTTAATTATATGAGTTAAAGCAGAAAACATATGAGTTAAAAAGCAGTAAAACATGAGCTTAATCAGTAGTAAAACAGTAAAACAAAGCATACTAACCCCTTGTCGCTATGTAACACCTCTATTGATTTACGATTACTGCTCCTTAAGCGTATGTATTTTTAATAAGTATTGAGTTTAAAGCATTAAAGACATCATGAGTAAAGCCGAAGTTAAAACATGAGGTTAAGCAAGCTTTTATCTTCTAAAGACAGGTCTCTGTATTGTAACCTATGAAGAGCCAAAAAGCAACTAACTCCCGCTTGGTTGGCTATGTTAACGACCTCTCATGAGTTTACTTGATTTACTGCTTTAAGGCATGTATTTTTTAATAAATATGTGAGTATAAAGCGCTAAAACTCCATATGCAGTTAAACAGTAAACATGGTTAAAGCAGTAAGCAGTAAAACAAATAGCACTTGAATCCCTTAGGTTGTTAGGGTTAACCACCTCTATTATTTACTTGATTACTGCTTTAAGGTACTGTGAATTGTGATGTTTCTAACAAATTTAGTACACATGTAGCTAAAATAACATTCTTATATATCAGACACTCTGGTTCCTTTTTTATTAGAGAACATTTTTAAAATCTAGAAATAGAAATGAAAATTAAGTAAAGTATAAAAGATGTCTGTAAGTTTTCTTTAGGTTCGCAAAAATGTTTTTAATAAAACATTGTTTAAGTATGAATAAAAAATGATGACTCGTACGGTATATAATCACGGTAATTCATGTCGTGCGGGGCTTGAATAATCGCAATAAGAAATGTGCGACCTGCCTGGGGTGGCCCCTCGAAAAAACCCCGCGCGGCTGCGCAACGGGAGGGTACGCGGGGGAGTATGGCGCCTGCGGTTCGGCGCACGGCGCGAGCGTTACCCGCGCGAAATACTTGCGCCTTTGGGCGCAAGCGCGCGCCGAACGGGGACGCGCGGACGCACCTGCGGGGGTCGGGATTGTCAGGCATTCGGCGCGAGAGGCGCCATGCCCGGCGCCCTGATGGCTGACGCTTATGACTAGGGAAGACATCCTCAATTTACTCGTTCCGTATGAGTGTGGGTAGAAAAGCGTGCTAGAAAAGATATAGCAAACAAATGCTATCAATGCGCGCTCGCCATGCCTAAAATCATAATCAAAGTTGAGGCAATCAATGCATTAGGCAGAATGGCTGAGCATTGTTCAAAGTGAGGCATCAAAGTGAGGCATCAAAATATCAAGTGTGTGAGTTAAGTGTAAGTGTATCTGTTTGTGGGTGTGATGTGATAAAGCGTGTATATGGTGTTATGTGTAAGTGTCTTATAGTGAGGAGTTTAGTGCTTATAAGGTCTAGATGTGTGTAAGTGTCATTATGAAGTGTGTATGTATTTATCGGTCTCAGTAAGTTCTATGGTGAGGGCCGACTTGTGAAAGTGTTTATAACGCCAGTAGTGGCCCTGTTTAGAGTAGTACATAGGGGAAGGGTCGTTATAGTGTACATAGTGTAGTGTGTATAAAGTGAGCATAGTGTGTATAAGTCGCAGTAGTGTAAGTGTGCTATGTGTTGTGTGCCCTGTGTGTGTGTGCTGGCTGTAGGGAGAGTGTGAAAGTGCTTAAGAGGTGGGTGTATGTGTCGTTTAATAAGTAGGCCTAGCGGTAGTGCGGTGTGTGTACTGTGTGTAAGTCGAATTCAGATATGTATATTTCTAAAATAATACTCATTATATATATAGTATATAATATATATATTAGTAGCACCAATACATATAAAAGTCTATAATAAAATAAACTAGTAAAATAAGATATTATATAATATATATATAAATATATATATTATATATAAAATTGTTATAGAAATATATAATATATAATAGAATTATTTATATAGTATAAATATAATAATATATTATATATAATATATATATGAGGTGTCATAGTATATATATATATAGCAATTACAGTATATATATATTATATAGTATATAGATATATTATACATGTATATATAATATATACCATTGTTACTAAGTGTTATAAAAATACTAATCATAGTAGGAAGCATCCTAACAACTTAATAAACACCAATTGATTCCTCATACTTTATGGGGTAGATACGCATATTAGGGCTATTCGGGGCTCGGGGAGGCTAGAACAAGGCTTGAAAAAGGTGGCACTCAGTTGGCATTAGGTGGCACTCACTTGACACTATGGCACGCACTTGGCACTCATTGGCTCTACTTGCACTCATCTTGTGGCCACTACTTGGTCACTCCTAGCCATACCCTGGCCGCACCTCATAGCACATATCATCAGCTGATACTCACCGAAAATAGAAACATCCCTTTAAGTATACCTACGGTAAGATTGGAACCAGTTGGGGATCCCAAAGGTGAACCATCAGTAAATCCTGAGTCATGTGTCAAAGGGATATACATTCATTAATAGATGCCATACCAACCCAGATGAGCGTCAGTCAGCGCTTGCGCCATTAAAAGTTCGAGCCATCAACAGTTGTAGGGGCCGACGTGTGATGTGATAGGTATAAGTGTACGCGCAGGTAAGCTGGGGAGCAAGTCTAGGTGTAGGTGTAGTTGTAAGTGCATAGGTTAGGTGAAGGCTGGGTGGAGCAAGGGTATGTGTTATTGGCTAGGTGACGTATCGCTGGGTGGGGCTAGGTGTCAGGTGTAGGCGTAGGTGAAGGTGGGTGGAATCTAGGTGTAGGCGTAGGCTAAGTGAAGGATGGGTGGAGGCTAGGCTTAGGTGTGTAGGTAGGTGAGGCTAGGTGTATCTGGGTGTAGGCTATTTGAGGCTGGTGATAGCTATATAGGAGGCTGGTGTAGCAGGTTAGGCTAGTGTGTGTGGGTGTTGTTGTGTGTGTGTGTGTGTGTGCGTAGTGTGTGGTGTGTGTTGGTGTGGTGTGTGGTGTGTGTGTGGGTGGTTGTGGCGTAGGTGTTCAATTTAAGAATAGATCCATAGCATACGTTCAAGGTTAGGAACCGAAATATGTGACGGGTGGGCCACGAGGTGGCCAAAAAATTTAGCGGTGGACAAAATGCACCATGGAATCTGGCAGCTTTTCGGACAAAGGTCAGACAAAAAGGTTAAAGACATCAAAAAAGGGTCTGGGCAAGAGAAATAAAAAAGTCCCAAGCCCCTAAGGGTGCCAAAAATTAGGGTGGTTGCCAATAAATTGAACCCAGGAATGACCAAAGGGCTTGTCGAAAAAATTAGGTGCGGTAGTACAATAACGGTTTGCTTACGCAACCGTTTGGCGCAAACCTTCTTTCGAAGGTTGCAAAAATTATTAGGTTGACCGAAAAAAAAAATTAGGTTGCCCCAAAAATTAGGATTGCCAAAAAATTAGGGTAGTTTCCAAAAAATTAGGTTGCCAACAACAAATATGGTTATCAAAAAATTTTGGGTTCTCAAAAGAATGGTTCCCAAAAAGGTCGACGTCATTTCAGGGTCAAGGGTCAGGTAAAAATTGGGTTCAAAAAAGGTCGCGGTCATAAAAAGGTCAAAAAGGTCGCGCGGTTAAAAACACGAACAATATCCACTTCTACTACTGCAGGACCATAGGATACTGGATATTGAACTAATTGTCTCGTAGTAGTAGTGACTTGAGACTTAGAAAAAAGACAAAAAAATTTTCCATTGGGGAAAGTACGCGTACAGCACTAATATATATAATATATATATATATATATAATAAACTATATATATCTAATATTATATATTATATATATATATATACTATATATCATATATATAGTATATATATAGTAGTAATATATATTAAATATATATTATTATGATATATATGATATAATATATATATATATATTATTATATAGATGTAAGATGTAAC
>JABUQX010104385.1:0-12500 GCA_015478945.1 Trachelipus rathkii | reverse complement strand
ATACCTCATACTTCTCACATTTTCTATGCTAGTTTGATTATAAAAATTTTGCGCCTCAATATTTATATATATATATATATATATATTATATTAATATTATATTATATATATATATATAATATATATATATAATATATATATATATAATCTTGGGTAAGGTGGTTAGTATATATATATATTAGTGATGGACCGGATGTCAAAATTTGACTGTTTGCGGATGCGGATGCGGATGCGGATGCGTATCTTAAAGACGATGAGGATGCGGATGTTTACTCTTTGAAGTTGAATAAAAATTATATATATATATATAATATTATATAAATAATAATATAATATATATATATATATATATATATATATATATATATATATATATATATATATATATTACAGATTACCACCACTCACGGGATGGGCCCTTTTCAAGGAGGGGCAGGAAATAAAATACATGAAAACCCACCCAAGCCTAACGCAAATCTCTTAGGTGAGCGCAGACGTGGGTTTTAAAGAGAGGAAGATTAAATACAATTGGAAAAACAGAAGATGGCAAGGAGTCCACAGAACAGAAGTGGCTGGAAAGAAGGAGGCACCACAGCGAACGAGTCTGGGATTTTCAATGCTCACGCAAAATTCATGCGAGAGCATGGCACCCTTGCAAGAGAATTTGAAAGTAGGATGACAGTTTATTAGTCTTTAAGTTTTGACCTCAACTCTATCCAATAGAATGGTGGAGCCGGAGCCCCCTCCCCCAGATGTGAGAACAGTACTCCAAACAAGGGCGAATAAGGCCTTTATATTACTGGAGTAGCTGTGCAGAGGAAAAAAAATTCCCGCATCCTGAACAGAACTCTCAGCTTATTTGAGGCCACCTTAGCAACCGTTGTGATATGAGGTTTCCAAGAAAATTTTTGTTATGTTCAGACCAAGAATGTTATGTTGATCAACATGTGAGACTTTAGATCCGTCGAAGTAAATAGGAAAGTTGGGAGGTGTTTTTGATAGTGGAGAATAAAGAAGCTGAGGTTTTTAAGAGTTGAATTTCACAAGGTTGCGGCGGCCCCAACGGGAAATCCCATCCAGGTCGGCAAGAATAGAATCGGAAAGCTGAAGACGAGAGGCAACTCTAGATGCAAAAGAGGGAGCAGATTTGAAATGAGTGGAAGAGATGGAGAGTTGAGTCGTCGCATTAAGAGTGTTGAACAGAGTTAGAAGTACAGCTGAGGAGATCTTTGATGAAAAGTAAGAATAAGTTGGAGATAAAACCAGAACCCTGAGTAACACCACAATTAACAGGAAAGGATGAAGAAGCCTCCCGATCAACGAGTGCTGATTGAAGTGACCAGAGAGGAAAAACATGGAAAGAGGTAAGCAAAGAGAGGGGAAAACCCAGAGAAAGGGAAACTTAGAGAGTAGTGCACGCATGCCATACTCGATTCAAATGCCTTTAATAATGTAGAGGCACCACAACACAAACTCCCCATAGTCCCTAAGGGCAGAAAGACAATAAATCAGTTAGACAGGATATATGTCGACCAGTTGACTCGAGGCGTCGAAAGCCATATTGATGATCTGAAAGAAG
The DNA here is from genome assembly GCA_015478945.1 of Trachelipus rathkii. Lineage (NCBI taxonomy): Eukaryota > Metazoa > Arthropoda > Malacostraca > Isopoda > Trachelipodidae > Trachelipus > Trachelipus rathkii. Next base: position 10,921 of record JABUQX010104385.1, on the reverse strand, counting down.
GGAATGAGACTCCAGATGATTCAAGAAAATGAGGGTTAAGAAGAGTTTCAAAGATTTTAGACAGAATGCATGAGAGAGCTATAGGACGTAGTTGAGAAGGATCAGAAGCGGCCCTGTCTTTTTCGGATTGACCTGGACAATACGCACTTTCCAGTGCTGAGGAAAATGTACTAGTTATATAGGCATTAGAGAGTAGAGTTGAACGAGGACAGCGGCCAGCTCAGAAGCACACTCTCTCAAAACACGGGGGGAAAGGAATGCCATCCGGGCCACAAGCCTTCCTGACGTTCATAGATCTCAGAATCCCATGTACCCGATCATGCGTAATCACGGGAAGAGGCATAGAAAACCTGAGAGGAGAAGAAGCAGGAGAAAGGATGCCGGAATCGTCCAGAGTAGAACTAGATGAAAAAAGGAGGTCGAAGAGATTAGCCTTTTCAGTAAGAGAGTTAGCTACAGAAACCGTCAGAGCGAATAAGTGGAGGAAAGTTAGAGTTAACAGAATTTAATTAGAGATGTTTTTGGCAAGAGACAGGGAAATCTTTATCAGTAATAGAGGCCAAGGAGGTTGCGTCGCACTTCTTTTTAGTGAAAGCGCGGCTTAGCCTGTGCGAAATAGCCTGCAACGATTCCGAGCAGAATGAAATTAGTAGAGTGTGATAGGAGAACGAGAGTTATTCAAGTGTGATAGGAAATGTCTCTCTCCTGAATTGGAGATAGAACATTATACATCGAACCATTGATTTTGTGGCAGAAAAAGATTTAGTTGATCAAGATATGACTATATATATTATATATATAATATATATATATATATATATATATATATATTATTATATATATATATATATATATATTATTATATATTATATATAATATATATATACATAAGTATATATATATATTATATACTATAATATATATATATATATATATATATATATATATATATATATATATATGTAATGAAAAACTATAGTTTTTATATATAATATATATATATATATATATATATATATATATATATATATATATATATATATATATATATATATTAGTATTATTATATATATATATATATATATAATAAGTATATATATATATATATATAATATTATATAATATATAGATTACATTTTTCAAAAGCTTATTGAGTTAATTTGTCATTTACAGTAGATAATAATGGTACATTCTTATGTATATTAAACTTTAAATAATTTTTTTAAATTGTTTTCTTTTCTCCTTGATGCCACACTATTTCATTTGTCTATGTATTGTCTTGAACTATATAAAAACTATAATAATAGCTATCATAACACAACTTAAAAAAAAAATTTTTTTTGGCATTTTTGAATGGCTGTATTTCTTAAACAAAGCAAATACAAAGTCCAATATTGCAGGTGAAGGAACATCTATGGTAGTAGTATTATGTGTGAAAATTTCAGAATTTTTAGCACTTACCCCATCAGAGATATTAAGGTTCAAAGTAACCGATTTTCCGAAAAATTGATTTTTGGACACCCTGTAAATTTTTTTTAAAATATTTACCAAACTTCAAATAAGATTTAAGTTAAACCCTACTTTAGTATGTATCATCACACAAAATTTTATATCGTTAAATTATTTCCTTCTTTTAATAATACACCAACGAAAATGGAAATTTCTTCGATTTTTAACACAATTTTTCGGATTCATTTTCATGGTGAAATATTATTTTCCCAAAAAAAAACAGGAAGGGCCAAATGTACTTAAAGTACCCTAACAAATCACTCTCTATGAAATTTGGTAAAAGAATTACCAATATGGAGATTTGACTTAAAATGTTACCTCTATTAAGTGATAAATTTTGCTCCACCTTGGCTCACCCTGTTACAAACAGAGTAAATCTACAAAAACGAATGGTGGTTTTGAACTTTCCAGGGATAACATTAACGCCATGCAAAATATAAAAGTTTCCAAAAATATACTGAGCGGCCATCAAAGGTTCGGAAAAAATGGATAGTAATAATGTTAATATTACTATATGTATATACGTGTGTATATATATGTATATATTATATTATATATATAATATATATAATATAATATACTATATAATATATATATATATATATATCATATATATATAAATATATATATAATATATATAATATATATAATTATATATATATATAAGTTATATAAATATATATTATATATTATATAATAATATAATATATTAACATTATATATATATAAGATATATATATATATATATATATTATATATATATATATATAATATATATATATAATATATAATATATATTATATTATATATATATAATATATAATATATATATATATAATTAATTCAGTTAAAAAGTTAATTTAAAAAAGACGATAAGACACAAACAAAAGCTAAACAGTAAAGCAGTCCTAGTAATCATAAACAGTTTAAGCAACACAAAATCAAAAAGTACACAGAACATAAATGTGAGCAAATAGGAGCTCTAGGTCTACAGCCCGCCACTAACCGCACACATAACCAGAGAATCATAAGAATGCAGAAAGGAAGCGAAAAAGTAATAAAACTACTAGATAAGTTAACACAAGTGATAAACCAGCAGAATAGATAAATCAAAAAAATACACAAAATACATAGTGTACAAGTCTAAGAATAACTAAGACAAACAAAGAAGTCTATAAAAATAAAGATATAATAATAGATAGATGAAATCAAAGTAAAGTTTTATTAAGAAAAGAATCATAAAATTAATTTGATATAGATAATGTTCGGAAAACGCAAAACTATTTATTGACTATGATGGGAACAGAAAAAGTTTTCGATATCTTTGAGGTTAATTTTTATTTTGTTTTTGTATAGTATCGTAAGACTTCCATAAATGTTTTCAACTGTAAAAATATCTAAAATTATTTTGGACGCTGAGTCATGGGAAATTGTAGACTTTTAATACCGAAATATTTGGAGCTCAAAGGTCTCCGGTCAAGTCTCCGATATCTATGAGACATTTAAAACACCAAAAGAAAATTTCGACAAATAGTTGAAACTGAAAAGACGTTGAAAGGAAGTAATATTCAGACTCATCTTTCTGGTATGACTCTTTCTTGGTATTACAAAAGTTTAAGCGTATAATATATATATATAACTATATATATATATATACTATACTACTATATATATATATATATATATATATATATATATATATACTATATATTATATATGATATATATATAATATTATATATATATATATACAGTGGGCGTATCCAGAAATTTTTTCGGGGGGCCAGACAAAATTCGTTTCTTATATTATATATATATATATATATATATTATATATATACTATAGTATATATATATATAATATTATATATATAATATAGTATATATATATATATAATATATATATATCTATATATTATATAAATAATATATATATATATATATAATATATATATATATATAATGTGAACAAGACCCTTAGTTGCTGATGGAATTATAAAATTGCATACATCTTACCTAAATTGTTAACTTTATTCGCCGGGTATGAGAATGAGCAAAATCTGAGATACATCTTCAGTTTTTATATCAATATTTTCGATGTATGTAGAGGAGGTCAAGCTTCCAGTAAGTCTTTTCATCTCCAAGACTCCAATATATTCTCAAGTTTAGCTTTTCAGAAGTCTTTAATGTTGAACGCCTCTTCTACTGAAGCGTAGACAATGGGGTAAAATTGCCCAGCCTTTTGCACAAGATGTAAATATTTGGAATTGTGACTGCGAACCAAGAAACTAGTCCGTCTATTGCTGTTTTTGGACGATCTGTGCTGTGATGCCATGTCAACTTCCATAAATCCCATTCGTTGCTTTTACTAAAATCTTCTATTAGAGAATTTCAGAGGTCTTCTCTTGCATAAAATGTTACAACAATCTTTTATCTTCTCATATGGCACATTACACCTGTCCGGTATGACAAATTGCAAGAGAAATAATTTCTTTATGAATTAAAAACCTCTCTCCTAATTCTGATATTAAATCATCCAAAATGGTATAAAAATGGATTTACAATAATAAGTTTGTTGTGGGTCGGAAGTACGAATGTTGGGTCTGTATTTTGGAACTTGTTAATTCTTGGCAGACAGCAATTTCAATACCCAGCTCTGATACGTTTACACATCTTCAAAAATCTACTGAAATCTAATGTTGCATTTTCTCTGATGGCCTTAAGTTTAGTTTTAACTAAAAGGACTTACGATATTTGTTCCAGGTAGCGACGAATTATATAAAATAAATTAACCTCTGCACTTTATATTATTAACAGATATATGATACTTAATTTTTAGTGTCTAGAAAAATTTTTCGGAGGGGCCATGGCCCCCTGGCCCACCCCCCCTGGATACGCCACTGTATATTATATATATATATATATATATATATATATATAATAGGTATATATATATATATATATATATATATATATATATATATATATATATTATATATAATATATATATATATATATAATATATATATATATAAATATATATATATGATGGGTAATTGTAACCCAGAGGGTTGTCACCCCCAAATTTTATGAAATCAACAGGATTATACTCTAAAAAAAAATAATAAAAGCAAATAGTGAAAACAAAAAATCGTCGCTCTCTTACGGAAAAAAGTTTTACGCCTCTCAAAGTGTTAAAAAACCCATAGATTTGTTATTAAAAAAAAAAAAATTTTTTTTTTTGAAAATCAAGGAATACTCTTAAAAAAATAATAAATGAGGTAATATGAAAACGAAATCGCAGTCTCTTTAGGAAAAAAAAGTGTTATAGCCTCTGAAAGTTAAAAATTTTCCCATAGACTTCTTATAAAAAAATAGTGGGCTCGTGCTCGTCTTAGGGCCATCCTAGTTTCAGGTATGATAAGATTTGCTTAATTCTACATAGTTTCTCTGTGTTTACCTAAGACAAAAAACTTATCATAAGAATCATGAACCTGACTTATTAGGCGCCTGATATGATGACCTAACCTGATCGATCAATATTGAAAAGGTCTATGGGATTTTTTAACAACTTTGAGAGGCTGTAACCTTTTTTCCTAAAGAGAGCGGTACAATTTCGTTTTCACTATTCTTCATTATTATGTTTTTAGAGTATATCCTGTGTTTTTCATTAAAAATCGGGCACAAGGTGACAACCCTCTGGGTAACAATTACCCATATAAATAGTTCAATATAATATATATATATATATTATATATATATATATATATAAATAAATTAAATTTTTTTTTATTTATTATTAAAAATATTATATTAACATTTTAAAAAATAATTTTAAAATAAAATTTATTAAAGTTATATTATTTAATTTATTTATTAACATATTTATATATATATTATCATATATATATATATATATAATAATATATATAATATATATTTATTTATATAGAATATTATATATTATATATATAATATATATACGTATATAATATATATATATATATATATAAGATATATATATAGATATATATATAATAATGATATATGAGGAAAGAGTGTGGCCTGAGAAGGTAAGGTGTGTAGATAGGTGAGTTCGAGAATAATGTGGGTTAAATTGAAATTTGGGGGGGAAATGTGGGTGTTTATTTTATGCGCTTATGCACCAGTGAATGGAACAGGGAGGAGGAGAGAGAGAGATTTTGGAATGAGGTGAATGAGTGTTGGGAAAAGTTCGGGGTAAATGACAAAAATTTGTCTCTGGGGATTTGGAATGCAGGAGTGGGGAAGGAGGGCGGTGGGAAGAATAATAGGACCATTTGGGGTGGGGGAGAGGAATGATAATGGGGAAAGTCTGATAGAGTTGTGTGTTGAAAGAAGAATGATAGTGGGGAATACATGGTTCAAAAAAAGTGATAATCCGTAAGTATACATGGAAGAGTGAAATAACGGGGAGGAGGGCGGTACTGGATTATGTGTGTGTAAATGGGAAGGATAGAGGTAGATTACTAGATGTAAATGTATTTAGAGGTGCGGGGAGGGGGATATCGGATCACTATTTGGTGGTTGCTAGGATAAGGGTAGGAGGAGAGGTGACGGTTAGGGAAAGGGGAGAAAAGAGGAGAGTAGAGGTGATAAAGGTGGAAAAATTGGAGGAGGACAGTGTTAGCAGGAGTTTAAGAGGGGTCTTTTATGGAGATAGTGGAGAGTATGTGAGAAGCGGACGGAAATTGCCGAGGTGGAGGGGGAGTGGATGAGATTCAAAGAGGCAGTATGTGAAGAGGCTAGAAGGGTATGTGGAGTAAAAGGGTGGGTATTAAGCAGAAGCGAAATAGGACGTTGAATGTGGAGTGCAGCGAGGTGAAGGAATTACGGTGAGTGAAAAAGAGGAAAAAGGAGGCCTATGTGAAATGGTTGGGAAGTAGGAGGGAGGAAAGCTGGGAGGAATATAGTAGGGTTAGAGTGAAGCAAAGAGGGCGGTGGAGAGGCGACGAGAAGAGCAAAAAGATGAGTGAGTCGTAGAAACGAGTGACGGAAGATTATGATCGGGAAGCAAGATGTTCTGGTGAAAGAAGTAAATAAAAAAAGGAAGGAGAAGAAAGAGGGGTTGGGGGAGAGGAATAAGGGAGGAGATGGGGAGAGGATAGGAGGAGAGGATAGGGTGAGGAAGAGGTGGGGGGAGTATTTTAGTGGATTACTAAATGAGGTGGGTGGGGGAGGGGAGGTTGTTTTGCAAGAGGCGAGGTTGGGGGGTGAATTGGGGAGGGAGGGGGAGGATGAAATACAAATGGAGGAAATTAGTAGGGCTTTGAATAAAGGAAAAAAAGGGAAGTCCGCAGGTATGGATGCGGGTTGAGAATGAATTTACAGAATGAGGTATAGGGTAGGAGGAAATGTTTGTACAGGTATATAATAGTATGTTGGGAGGAGTGGTGACAGCGTACCACAGGATTGGGAAGGATGGATGTTTGGTGCCCCTGTATAAGGGGAAAGGGGTTAGGATGGAATGTTGGAATTATAGAGGTATATGTCTATTAAGTGTGGTAGGAAAAGTGTATGGTTTTAGAATCCTGATTGAAGAGAGTGAGAGGGTTAACGTGAGGGAAAGAATGGAGTGAAGAACATAAGAGGATTTAGGGAGGGATTAGAGGGTGTGTGGACCAAGGTGTTCACACTAAGATGCTGTGAGGGTGAGATATAGTAATAGAGAGAAAGGAAAGTTGTATGGGTGTTTTTAGCATACGAGAAAGCATATGATAGAGTGAATAGGGGTGAATTGTGGAGGGTACTGGAGGAAAATGGAGTGCGGAGGGTAAACTAAGGTTAAAGGGTATTAGGGCCTTTATAAGGTAACAGCATAGAATAGGTGATGTGAGAGTGTTAGGAGCGGGAGAGTGAGATGTTTAGGAGTGCAGTTGAGTGAGAGAGCTGAGGCAGCGGTGTGTTAATGTTCGCCGCTGGCTATGCAATTTGTTTATGAGGAGATGTTTGTTAGAAGGAATGGTGAGGGAGAAGCGCAGCAAGAGAGGAAGGTGGATATTGACAAATGGAATGCTAGAAGGGAAGTGAACATGATAACTGTTTGCGGATGATAATGCCCTAGTGGCGAAGAACGCGGAAGAAATTGAACACTAAGGTGATTTGGGAGGAGTTTGAGAGAATGTGCGGACAAAAAGGGCTTAAAATAAATCCTGGTAAGAGTAGTAAAGTGTTAGTGTTTGAGGAAGAGGAAAGAGAGGAGGGGGAGGGCGTTAGAAGGTCTAGAGTGGGGGGTGTAGTTTTGGAAGAAGTAAAGATGTTTAGATATTTAGGTGATGGATTGGGTAAGGGGGGAGGATGAAGGGGAGATAGAACACAGAGGTAGGAGAAGGAATGAGGAGCTTGAGTGGTCTACGAGAAAGTATGAAAGGGGGATTTTATTCACAGAAAGTTAAGATAAATATGTTTGAAAAAATTTGTTGTGTACCAGCGGTGTTTTATGGGTGTGAAACGTGGGGTTTGAATGCCAGGTCCAGGAAGAAGTTGGAACAGTATTTGAGATGAAAGGTTGAGAGCGGCTTTGTTGCGGAGTTAGTAGAAGGACTGAGGATTTAGAATAGGGTGGTGAGGAGAAGATGTTATTGGAGGAATGGGTCTGGTGGGAAGAGCGGAGAAAGGAATGTTAAGATGGTATGGACATTTGGTGAGAATGGAGGAACAGAGAGTGGTTAGGAGAGTTTGGGAGGCGGAGGGGATAGGAAGGAGAGGAAGGGGAGACCAAGAAGGAGGGGGATGGATGGAATAAAGGAGATGCGGAGGAGGGAGGGTATGAGGAGCGAAGAGGGGTAGGGTTTGGCGGGGATAGAGTGGGCGGTTGGAGGAGGTGGAGTGAGGGCGAGAATGAGCGGGAGGAGTTAACTGTAGCTGGTGAGAGGCTGTATTGTACCACTACCCGCCTCAAGCGTGGAAAGGGTTGTTACATTCAATATAATAATAATGAATATATATACATATTATATATATACACACTATATATATTAGATATATATATCAATATAGATGCCTCTAAATATACAATATATAAATAATATATATCATATATATATATTATAAGTAGAGATATATATATATATATAATTACGGAGTATGCAGGGGGGCAGTGGGCACCTGACCCCTAAATCTTGGTGAAATAAAAAAATAAACTTTATATGTTTGCCAGACGACGTTTTCAAGGGTTTATTAGTAGAATAACTGAAAAATATATATCAATCGATAGATAATAAAGTAGTAATTACTAATTACTAAGGTATATTATAAATTCTAACAAACTTTTTTTCTAAATAGTATTTAATGTATTTTCGTTTTCTTATTGGCTTGAAATTAGGGTTGGCCGACGCACCGGGTGCGGTGATGTGCGGTGCGCATTAAAATTTCAGCGACCTGGTGCGGTGCGGTGCGGTGCGGTGCGGTGCGGTGCGGTGCCTGGTGCGGGCCATTGAATCGAACCGCACCGCACCGCACCGGACCAATTTCCTGAGAAATTTCTAAAAAGAAAAAATGAAAAAGAAAAATTGAGTTGGATATATATATATATATATATATATATATATATATAATATATATATATAATAATATAATATATATATATATTATATAATATATATATATATATATATATATAATTAAAGTATATATATATATATATATATAGTTACAGGTTAAACACCACCGCTCACGGCAGAGCCCTAATCTAGGAGGGGGTTGGTACTCCCATACCGTCCGAGCAGGACGAAGCCAAGCCAAGGAGCGGAAACAGCTCAATTCTCCCAACCCGACCAGTTGCGAACCTGAGACTCTCACTTTGTTTGGCGAGTTGCTCTACCACTGAGCACCGAAGGCTTAGTACAGAGTATAATAAGTATTATGTATATAATATATATAATATACTATATATATATAATATATATATATATATTATATATATATATAGTATATATATATATAATATATATATATATATATAAAATACATATTATATATATTTCTAAAATTTATTTATATATATATATATATATATATATTATATATATACTAATAATACTATAATATATATATATATATACTATTATATAATATTATATATATAGTAATATATATATATAAAGGGTAAAAATCTCAAATTGTCCGATATTTTACATCTAAGCACACCTATATAGAGGTTGGGTAATTTAAGATTCATATTTGAAATGATGTTTTTATTCAATATAATATTCAATTAAAATATGAAATAAGTATAAAAGTTTCTTCTGTGAGATACTCTTCGCAGGCGAGCCGTAGCCCTTCCGTAAAATTTCCCGCTCTTGCCGAGAGCGTTTTAAAGTTTGGAGGATTCTGGAGAGAGGTATCTTGATTCTTCTTGTTAATTATTCTGACTCGGTATCTGACTGAGATGTGTATCTCAAAATGACGGTGTTTATATAGCTATTTCACTGTGACTTATTGCATAAATTTATTGCTGGCGCAATCTTAGCATAAGTACGAACATAAATTAAAATGTTTACAAAGTTATAATGGAGTGCTACATTACTTCCTGCGCTAAACACGGAGTGAGAAAGTATGTTATAATAATTATACAATAAATAATAACTAAAATACATAGTTATACTTTCAAATGCAAACATTTCTAATTATGTCCGAAGACATAAGTAGACATATAAACATTTGAGGCCAAAAATAGTATACATGAAATTAAAATAATATTCAAATACGAGCATAACTGGTTACAATTCGAAGATCTAAACATATATACAAATAATTGAATACATAAAAATACAATTAAATATTGATATACTATACAGAAAGATAAAAAGTGCATTCAACACAAGCATATTGGTTAGATCGTAGATCATAAACAAACATACACATTTAAAATGCATAAAAAGTACAAAAATGTTAATACAAATAATTATTGATATGAGAACAATTTAATTATTCACAGTTAAATAGCGCCACATGATCGAACATTAAATCCAAGGAAAGGTCCCAGTATAAGACGTTTCTAAACGTATCCATGATTTGACCAAATGCGCACGTAGTTTTCAAAATTGTAGTTACGAGAGAGAAACATTGCTGGACATATGTAGAGACGAAGTTGCTGGAAATTAGGTTCTTTATTTGAAAAAATTTCTTCAATACATAAAGGGAGAGGTCACAGAACCATTTAGAATTCGAAAAATAATCAAAGTTCGTAGTTGAATTCAAAAATGAATTTCTGCCCATAATGCCAAACTTAAAATGATGAAAAAAATCCCATACCGTAAGGAAGTTACATATGTAGAGGCGAAGTTGCTTGAATTTAGGTCCTTTATTTGAAAAATTTCTTCATACATTAAAAGGTGAAAGGGGCCGGTCACAGAACCCCATTTTAGAATTCG
>JABUQX010104384.1:10000-11522 GCA_015478945.1 Trachelipus rathkii | reverse complement strand
CGTTGGCCTTTGGAACAGAATCGGGATGGGTGTTTAACCGTTTCGCATTTATCGTACGAAACGCTTTCCTTTTCGTGCACCACGCTTCATATGGTAAAGCTGAACATTTCGTCTGACCTTTGATATTCGATATATCGATTCTTGGATATATATATATATATATATATATATATATATATATATATATATATATATATATATATATATATATATATATATATATGCTGCTGTGTTATAATAACTGCTCTCATATATATATATATTGCTGCTCTCTAACTAAAAGAAAAAATAATATATACATATTTATATATATGTAATAATAATGTAATAATAATAATATAATATATATGTATGTAATAATAATATAATAACTTAATAATAATATAATATAATAGCTAACTATATAGCTAATAATAATATTGTATGTTGTATGTATAATAGCAATAATAATATATGTATAATAATAATAATAGCCTTGCTAATAATAATAATATACCATAACAATATAACAACTGTAGCCAACTATAACAACAACTTGTATATATATATGTACTTCACTTGCTATATATATGTATATATATGTAATAACCAGCAATATAAAATCAAATGTCCAAATGGTTGAGATTTACTCAGAGTACGAATGAATTGTTACGAATAATGTCCAAAAGTACTCTGCATTTTTGGGATTTGTGTTTTTGGCGTATATCACTAACGAATACCCACAGGTAGTCCGCCCCGATGTCAGAGTCGGGGTCTGCTCGGCCTCTAGGTGGACTACGGGGGACTAATCCCCCTCCGGGGATGGTCTCCGGAACCCCACTCTTTGGTCTTTTGGGTGTCGTCGGCAGGGTTCTTCCGATATCCCTCGGGAATTTATGAAATGTCCCCCTCCATCCCCCTCCGTGTCCCCCATCGAAACCGATCCCCCTAAAAAGGTTTAATACTCCATTTTAAGGGCTCGTTGACTCCACTGCCACCATAAAGTAGCCTAAGCTTTACTGATCCATATTGCCATAAAAACTAGCCTAACTTACTGATAGACTGTTTAGTAGCTGCCGAAAGATAATATAACTATATATATATATATATAACTTACTAACTTTCTCATATATATATATACTACTATGCTACTCTATATATATATATATATATGCCTAGCAACTATATATATATATATATAACCTTATATACTGTATTTATATATGCTAATAACTTATATCGCTAACTTATGTAACTTAGCTTAATATATATATATATATATATGCTGCTCGTTAACAACAACCATATATATATATAGCATAACATATGCTCATAATAACATATATATACCTCGGAAAAAGTTAAACCGATTACAACTGTTTCGGACCTAAAATTAACGTACGTTGATACCTTTGCTACTGTTACATCTTGTCCTGGAAAATAAAACATGGTCTTTAAAAAACTAGCAAACTCCATTCGATTAAATTTAACAGTGTTGCCAACTCAAAATATCAGTAGATTTTATTAAATCAAAATACCAATA
>JABUQX010104384.1:0-5000 GCA_015478945.1 Trachelipus rathkii | reverse complement strand
TCCATTAAACCCAGGTACACAAGATATTGTTGAGATACCCCACAGTAAAGTAGTCAGTTGGTGTTAAGGTCGTGGGTGAACGCTTCAGGCCATGGAAATAGGACCGATCTTTCGATCCATCTTCCCGAAAGGTTCTCTCGATGTAGGTCGTCATTATACTGCGATTATGTGTGGGCACCCATCATGTGGTAGAGAATATATTCTTCGCTTGTGAACTTAAATAGTATTATCACTCAGGATGTCAAACAAGACAGTCGCAGGAAATGAGGTCGCATGTCTGCTCAAATTTCCCTCGAAGAACTAAGCCCCGATAATCCCTACATATTGGAGTATACCACACCAAAACGTTGACCGGTATGAGGACTGGTGATGGCTATAGTGATGTTTAATGGTGGTTTTGTTTACGCCCAATGCTCGACGTCACCTGTTATAACATTACGTTACTCTCGGTAACAGCGAGATTCATCTCCGGCGTCGCCATAAGATATTTTCCTTAATAGTCCGGTACATTCTTTAGAAGGCAATCTCATTGACAGCCAGGAATCCCAGCCCCCTTTTTTGGTCTTCACGATGCAAACCATGTACAATGTATGCCTATATGGATACATGTTGTATGCCAACCTGAATCCCGTCGTATGGTATTCTTCGATATTCCCAAGACACGAACTAGCCCTGCCGAAATGAGGAGTATGATTTTCACGGGTGTATACCAGAACGTCCAGCTCGACGTCAACATGTACGGACACGATTTCCCCTCCGCTATGTTGATGAGTGGTGTGATTTGAACTATCGACCCTGACTTAACCGTCTTGTAAACTCGCATATGGAAGTTGTCATGTGGCTCGGCGGTCGATCGGATGTGATGAACGTTGTCCATATTTCTTGCCGCAGCTCTCTCGAGAATTCCTGTTTTGCGTTAATGTACACCTCCAACATGTCACGCTTTTCGTCGTTGCATGTTCCAAATGTATGGCTCTGACTAACAAACCACTATGAAGTTTATACGTTTCATATCACTTTTATTACGCATTTTATTTGTAGTTTATGTTTTAGCATACCTCAATGATATCTGTTAGTTGGTTGTACACATACATGGCCGATTTTTAGGCTACATAGTACTACATTATCAATTTAAATTTTAAAAAGGTAGCATTAGGTATTTTATTTCTATTCCGTTTGATAGCGTAATGTCGATATTTTTAAAATACTTATTTGGATATGACTATTGAATTTAACCTATTTATTTCATATTGACACGTTTCGGCTTTTGTAGGCACACGATGTCTAGGAGGACGTCTTGTTGTTTATGGGTACATTGCTGAAAGGAACAACCGTATCATAATGTCGAGAGGAAAGCAACACCTCATTTTTTGATGTGCGTTTTCACAAAGTCAAAAACTATATCATCCCATTCTGAATTTTCAGTTCGTGCTCGGTTTTCGTATTCGTGCGCAGACACCAACGTAACATATCCCATCCCCCTTAATGAATTAAATAATCGAACTTATTATTCCGACACGTTTCATTATTAAATATTCCCTACGGTGATACGACCGGCGCCAAACTATTCACAAAAACGAGAAAACCAAGTATATATATATATATATATTATATAATATATACTATATATATATTATTATAATATATATATATATATAATATATACTTAATATATATATTATAATATATATATTATACTTATCAGAGTGGGCGCTTTTGCCAATTTAAGTCCGCAAATTTCGCCTAATTGCAGATTACCCAAAATAAATGGTGTAAATTGAGATTGCGGTATAATTGAAAAATGTTGCGGCAATTGCAGTAGCGGGAATGACTATAATAGTCATTCCACAATTTAATTCCGCAACTCCGCAATTAGAGGACAAAAAAAATTGTGGAATTTCAGTGGAATGCAAAATTATAGTCCACAAATTTTACACGTTGGCATCTTTGTAGTCTGACCCTCGCGGATGCATAGTAGCAACAACCGAAAAATCGCGTATTTTGTGCATTCATATTTATTAAAGCTAGTTTTGTAAATAAGTAAAATTAACAAAACTGAACGGCTAATGCATGAATAAATATTTGAAATCAACAATTTTTTACTTTTTCTTTTATACCAATTCTTAAGCTATTAGGTTATATCATGAAGTATAATTTATGAAACGGTATCGCCACCAAATTTCAGCATAAAATGTATGGTACATGGTAAAACATAAATGTTGAATAAAATAATAATAACAATTGGTTACCCAACACCGAAGTCTAAAACAGTATATATACTAATAATATTAATATATATAATATATTATATATATATATATATTATATATATATATATATATATATATATATATATATTATTAATGTATATAATATTATATATATATAATTTTCAAATTATTTTGATATATTTATTCCGCCAACGAGGAAAACCTACTAGGATGTAATTATCGGTTATCCGGCCGGAACCAATGATATCCGGCCGGGATACCGGATAGTCAAAAAACTTGTGCGAGAATAGGCCGCGATTCACCGTAGTTGCCGAGTGATATCCTGGCCCATCTTTAGAGTAGCCATATCCTGTGATTTTTATAAAAATAGGTGGTGACACCCTGCTGCACTACTATTACCCATGATTAAAAAAACATTTTAATTTACAAAATTAGGGCAGATCAAGGATATGCAATTTTTTCAAGCTCGTTAGAGTTCCTCAACATGCATTGAAGTGGCCGTAAACCTAGGTCTAAAATGGATAGATAGATATTGCCATAAACCTAAGTAATATATATATATAGTTTTTTAAAAAGTTATATATATACTGAAACTATTAGAAAAAAATCAGTATATATACTGTCAAGCAGTTATTAAAAAAAAAAGTTTGAAATTTTTAAGTTCCGCAGAACGTATATCTCAAAAAAACTATTAGAGATACCATTTTATTGTATAAACTGTTACAAAATATATATATATTTATATATATAGCTGCTAATATAATATAATTATATATATATTATATAGTATATATATTATATATTATACATATATATTATTATATATAATTATATATATAATTTTAGTAATTTGGTAGTTATATTTAAAAAAAAGTAATTTAAAATGTAAAATATTGTTTACAGATTCAAATTATGCTCTGAGAGTCACAAATTAGGGAGCTGGGCATATTCAGAAATGTTAAAAAAAAAAAATGCATGAAATATTATTTGATAATTATTCAGCTACAATTTTAGGGAAGATATGACATCTTTCAAGTAATATTTAATAAGATGACTCATCAAGGGGGTAGGGTCAATTTTTCATTCTTGCGTTCTATATATCGTATCTGGCTGAAATTTGTATATACTATTAGGACATTAGGAATTATAGAGACAGTTAAAAAGCCACATGTGACACTTCGGAACAGGACAGATGGTCCAGTCAACCCACTACTCAAACATGCCCTCATGCAAATCCACAAAGCACCCTAGGGCTTGTCAATTTTTTGTAACTACAAATCCACCAATTTGCTTAGTCAAAACTAATGATATAAAAATATGATACCCAACCATCACATGCATTAATACTAAGTTTGGTCACACATGCATCTAACAATAATTGCTTAACTAAAAACGGCCAATTTGCTTCGTCAAATAATATTATATTGATACCCAATCCATCCGATAAAGAAATCATAAACCGTTTCTTAAAATGTTTATCACCGAGAGGTCACACTCTAACAACTCTCCTCTGCAGACTATTCCAAAATTTTAACAACCTATTTACTGAATGCATGCTCTCTCGTATTCAGAGATGGCATGCTTTCTTCCTTATTTTCGTATAATATATGCCCCCTGGTCACCTGTTCCATGTTTACTATAAAAATTTATGATCTATAATCATATATCCAATACGATGTAAATATTTAGTAGACTCTGTATCATGTCCCTTTGAGAATCGCACTTCTAAGAAAACATTTCCTAACTTCCTGCCTCTCCATCAATAGACTCTTCTTAACGCCTCAAACCAGAAAAATCATCTTGTTGCATCTATGTTGCAACTCTTCTAGCAGTTGGTATAAAGTCTTTCTTTAAATAAGGCGCCCAAACTTGTGCACAATAACTCTATTATTGGCCTACATAGCTATTATACAGTTTACATGAATTAATTCATAAGATGCTGCTTGTAAAACAAACATTTTGCGAATATTTTATTATTGTCCTTAGATTTATTTAGCTTTATTTCTTGCTTCCTTTAAACATTCTAGTATCAGGCTTATTTCAGATCTCAAATCGCTTCTAACTCCTCACCTTATATCCTTTTCGTGGTCACAGACTCAAGCAACTCCCCCATTTTAAACTCTCGTAGAATTAAAAACGTTTTATTTGATGTAAACTATGGTTAGAAAGAGTCCTTACACTTCTTTATCTCTGATAAAATTTCCATTCCACTTAAGTCTGACACATCACAAGAAGTTATATCACCAAGTATCAATTTTGAATTTTATGCAATCGTTCAATACGTATTCCTAACTGAGATGATGACCCACCGATTATAGTTAAATAATACATTCATGAGTAAAAATAAATAAAATCTTTCTTTACTATTAAATTTTAAAAGTAAAAACTATTGGCATTTAAGCCCTGGTTACATTAAATCAGTTTAATATATATAATTGTAAGGAAACTAGTGGCCAGCAACTGAAATCCCTGTGGGAACACCACCTTCATTCACACTTTTTAACTCCAATGATGTTATATTTACCAGTCGATCTTTTGATTGTAACATATACTGTTGCTATATATTCGCAATCCAACTCATTTTTAATATCCTAACCTTTACCAATCTCAACTCAAATACAAACATTGGCCAAACTTTTTTCGACTCAGCCTTTTTATATTTTGAATAACATAATGAATAACTTGAATACAAACTATCAATAATTCAGTTAATAAATAATGAGTAATAACTAATAATAGTCTTTTCATAAGATTCTTTCGGACTCGTAC
>JABUQX010104383.1:5000-25000 GCA_015478945.1 Trachelipus rathkii | reverse complement strand
TAATTAATATAATATTATATATAATAATATAGTATATTATATAATCATATATAGTAATTAATATATATATATTATATACTATGATATATATATTATATTACTATATAGTATATATATATAAAGTGGCATAATGTTATATAATACCGCTCTAAGTGATCGTGTTTCTTGCTTCTAAAGAAGACAAGAAGTATGTTAGTGGGGATGTTGTATACTTATAAAGGAGTGAAAAAGTGAAATACTAAAAGAAATAGATAGTAGTGAGTGGATAATCAAGAGGTGTAAAATAATTAGGATAATAAAATAGTTTAAAGGAATTATCCATAAATGAAAGCTTTCACAAATGAGATATATGAAACTCTTCTGGATGGAACTCGACAAGAGATATTAGATAGTGAGAAATATATAGGAGAGAATATGCTATAGAAAAATAATGAATATAAGATAGAGTAGATTCAGTAAAATAGAAGAAGAAAAAAGGAAGTGAGAAAGAGAGATAGTAGGAAAGAATACAATTTATATAATATCTAGACATAACAAATTAGGCATAGTATAAATGAAGAGTGTTGATAATAGATTGATAGATAGAATAATAAGTAAAAAGGGTTATCTCTATCTTGTGTCTGACACGAAGGTGAAAAATAGCGTATTATCGAGCGAGAGGATGAAGTCAAATATAGATATATAGATAAAGAGATAGTCGGATAAATAAAGAAGTAAATCAGGACCTAATTTAAATAATAGATTATATATTGCATTAACACTACTAATTGTAAAATTACTAGTGAAATGATTCAAGAGCGGAGGCGAAATAGTGATCTCAATTAAAATTTTTACTAGACATGTAAATTTGAATTTTCAATTATATATATATGTTTGATAAAACATACTCACTCCAATAAGTTAATAAGATATAATCAGAATCTACCAATATGAAAGAATACTAAGTATAATAAATAATATATTCTGAAATATTTAGAATAAATAGAGGAAAAGTATTTTAAAGAAATAACTATAGTAGGAAATTATAGATAGGGTAATATTTGTTTATAGTGAAAAAAGGAGTATATAGATAGTAAGGAAAGAATATAACTATGCTAGGTGATAAATTAATATATATAGAATTAAATAGATAATGATATAGACAGATACGAGTGACCATAGCTAATAAGATACAATAAGGTTAAGAATAGATATAATAGACAGATAAATAGAGTAGTGATAGATATAAGTGATAAACAATCTATATAAATTATTATTCAGGCTAAAATGATAAGAGAAAGTATATTGATGAAGAGAGAGAACTATATAAATAAAAGATATATCTAGTATTATATATAGAGTGATATATAGATACACATAGAGATATATATTTAAGAGATTATATAGCGGAATAAATAGTATTAATTATATAGGACATATAGATTAGACACTGGTTACATCAGCTTTAGCAACACTTCTATTCTTTAGATAAGTAATATAGATATAGATAATGTATATAGATAGTGAAAGAGATAGATAGATATAGATAGTTATAGATATATAGATATGAGATATATTATATAGTATATAGACGAGAAAAAGTGGGCAGGTGATATTATTATGTATGTCATCCCAAATTGACTAGTAATATATATATATACATAATTTATGTTTATTACCTCCCTCACCAGGGGTTTGCCCTCGGATAATTGATGGTTGGCTTGGAGTATATACCTTAATACGGTTTATAGAATGATATGTAGGATATGGAAAAAAGAGCGGAGTTTGCATAAAACCTATACATAATATAATATATATATAAGTAGATAAATATAGTATATAAACATTTAATGATTAGTATAAAATATATAAATATAATAATAATTTAATAATTAATAATAATATACATTTTGTTAAAAAAATAAAAAATTTTCAAAAAATATAGAATATGATAATATTATATATACAACAAACAATCCCATATATTCTATTAATAATATAGTAATTATATATAATACTTAATATACTATATTAAACAATAATAAATATAATAAAAATATATATATATAATTAAATATATAATATATATTTATAATAGATAAGATATATATATATAGAAGATGATATATATATATAAGATAGTAATATATTGTTATATCGTAATATTATAAATAATAAATAGATCATTTTATATATAAGGTAACTAAGGGCAAATGTGATTAATTAATATAAGAGACTGCATATTCACATTAATGAATAAGCATTAGTAATGATAAGATATAGAAATACACTATATCGATATATTAAGTTAGTTAAAAGGTGTATACTGACGTATTATATTATTCATAAATATATTATTTATAATAATAAATAAATATAATAATAATATTACATAATATAAAATAAATAATATATATAATTTATATATATATATAGTATGTTATGTAATATTGAAATATATAACAGTAAGAAATAATAGAATGACTCAATAGTCTCTCATATATTACATAGGAGTTATAATATAATTCTATAATATTATAGCTATAAATATAAAGAGATTAATGAGTAACTATACAAAAATATATGACACTTCAATTAACTATTATATTTTCAAAATAGCTACAATATATAAATCTTTTTTAAATTTATATAAAACTATCATATCACAGCGAAGTATTGTTTTGATAAGTCTAAATTTTGTAATATTCACACTTTTAATCTTCACTCTTACTCTTCACATGAATTGTGTAATGCACTCAGTCTCTATTCTATAAATGACAGTACAAAATCTGATTTTAAATCATACGTAAAAATTTCTGATGAATTGTGGATAGATTGCAAAGGATGCAAAATAAACACTTAAACAAATATTCTGACATTTAGGGTGGATTTGGTATCTTTCAGTGTCTCAAGAATCATGGTAATTACGAAATAAATCAGAATTTCCAATTAATTTTTCTTGAATGACTTTTTTATCAATAACTGGTATGAGCCTCATTTTGTTCGAGTGTCCAACCTGGTAAGGCATTACCAATCTTGAGAAATTATGTAATGTATTTCATCGATTATTATTAAAAATAGTTTGACGAATTTTGTAAATTTGTAAACTGTTGATCTATGCAGTACATTTGGATAGTTAGGGTTTTGCATCCTATCGCACTCACAAGTGCCCTCCAGAAAGATGGTTTTCTCTGATTTCTCTGTAAAAAGGCTCTAATCATATTTTTTCAATTATTTATCAGGTGAGAGATAAGAACTCTTACAATATCTGTATATATGCTATTCATACTATTAACTCACTCAAATTATAAAAGTGAAGATTTATCATTCATTTTTCTGTTTAATATAAAGCTTATGAATAAATTATATGTCACACTCTCATTATTGCCTACTAAAAAATATCTCTCTTTTAGTGTAATCAATACTGTCTCCATAAAGTACTTATTTATTTATAATTATATTATATATTGCCTTTTATATTCATAATAAATATAATATTAGATATATATATATATATTATTACTATAAATATAACTATTATATATATTATATATATATATATATTATATATTATTAATATATATTATCATATTATTTATATAAGTATTATATATATTATATATTAGAACCTATTATATATATTTATATTATTCTCTATATATATAATTATAGTATATTATATATATATATATATATATATTAATATTATAAATATATATTTAATATATATATCATATTAATATTTAATTATATATTAATATATATATCAAATATACTATATTAATATATATATATTTCCTAATCTTCATAACTACTCCCCAAACATAATTTTGAGCTATCTATCCCTGTTCTACCTCAGGTTCTAATGATTGGGTGAAAAATAATATTAAACAGTGTCAAATTAATTCGACTCAAATGCCCTGAATGAGTGAGTTGTCTTGCTATCTACTCAAGTTTTCGAACCACATACCTACTTTCCTGTAATCGAAAGTGTTACTCTGGGTAAGGGACTTTCGTTATCAGAATCAGTGAAGATTCTAATAGAAGAAATGGGTGAGAAATCATTTTAACAATTACTAAATTGATACATTATGATAAAGAAGTATAAAGAACTAATCAACAATACAACTATCACTAAATACTCTTTGATTTAGATTCTTGAAGATTTAAATTTGTTGGTTACCTATTGGATGAGTGATTAAATGAATATGTTTGACATTTAAAGTTCCGCTAGGCAAACAAAGAAAAAAGAGCAGGGGTCTAATTCTGATTCACGATGTTACAAAGTTAATGGGACATATGGAGTAGAGACGAAATAGTTTACAAGGCAGGATTTGGTTATATAATGTGGTTATATATATGGATACCAGATTATAAGATCAATAAGTTTATAGAGGATTCATAATGAGGGATACCTGTCTGAGACCCTATACGCATTGATTAGGTATATACGTTAGCTCTAATAGGCAGAAACTAGTATATATTTAGAGATAATAGACTTCTATAGTATATATATACGTTATTAAGTGACTTTAATTTATATATAATTGAATGAGGGTAATTGGCAGATATAGGATAAAGTATAATTCTCATATGCTCAAACAAAGGAAATCAATGGTTCGCAAAAGTTTATCTCTCCAACAATACGATTTGGAGCCAGTAGTATCAGTTATGTCTCAATACATTTACCTACACAAATAGACAAAAGTATAAAGAAACTCAGTCTAAAGTCATTCAGGATTTGGAAGTAAAATTCGATTTTTCTCATTGAGCAAAAGTTTTGCATTTCCAAGATACCTCTAGATAGAGATATTAAAGAATAAATAGTTCTTTCTAATGAAATAACGAACAGAACAAAAGTAGTTGGCATTATTAAAATCATGGATGAGCTTGTCTACCTCAATGACACTTTCTGAAAGTAAGTTCTTTTGCACTAGCCAGTTACAGAGAGCAGGATAGTGCGGGCGTGATCTATCCTCGACGGGTGAAATTAAACTCTCAATGAACAAACAGGAGCTTAACCAGGCTTGTATTCGTTTTAGTCTTGAATGATAAGTAGGATGAATGAAATTTATCGACCTATTATATATATATTATATATTATAATATATATATTTATATATATATATATTATATAGTATATTATATAGTATTATATATATTACATATATATATATATTATATTATATATATATTATATATATATATTATTATTTATATGCATATATATATATTATTCTATTAGATATATATTTTTAACATAATAAGAAATAATTAATAAAAACTAAGTTTATTATTAATACATATAATGAATATATTATATATTTATTAATAATAATTTATATTATATTATTATTATTATATAATTAATATTAATATTATTAATTAATAAATATATTATATTTAATACATATATATATATATATATATTATATTATATATTATAATATATTATAAATATATATTGTATTATATTTATTTGTATATATATTTGTATTAAATATATATTTATTAATGTAGATTATATAATATGTAAAATAGTGTATTTGATTAGTACAATATAATATATATTATAGTTTAACTTATATATTATAATATATTATAAATATACTATATATTATATATAATTATATAGTATTATATAATTATTACACCTATATATATATTATATATATATATTATATATATATATATTTTAATTATATTTTATTATTAATTCTATATAATATCTATATTATATATATATATTATATTTATTATCTAATTAATAATTATTTCTTATATAATATTTTATTTATTACTAAATAGATAGATTATAATATTATTAATTAATAATAATTATTATCATTATAAAGGTATATTAATATATATATATATATATATATATATTATATATTTTATATATTTTAATATAATATATGAATGTTATTTATAGTTATTACATTTTATATATTCTCAACATATATAATTACTATAATATATATAATATATATATTACTATGATTATTATGTAATAACTATTATTTTATATATTTAATATTTATATAGTATATTA
Source organism: Trachelipus rathkii (assembly GCA_015478945.1). Taxonomy (NCBI): domain Eukaryota; kingdom Metazoa; phylum Arthropoda; class Malacostraca; order Isopoda; family Trachelipodidae; genus Trachelipus; species Trachelipus rathkii. The sequence goes on along the minus strand of JABUQX010104383.1, from coordinate 18,966 downwards.
ATATATATATATATATCATATATATTATTATATATATATATGATTATTTAAATATATATATATATATTTATTAATATTATATCTATTTTTTAAAATGTGTTGTTGTCAATTCGCTATATTTATATATATTGGATGTAACATTAATTTCTCATTCGCGTCCGAATTAGCATTACTCTATATTATTTCCTCTCTTAACATCATGAAAATTTTATAATATACTAAATGGAAATCGTTGACGGTTAATTAATGAACTATTTTAATATTCTCCTACAAAACTCGGTTGCCCTACTCTCTCCCCCACTCCTTACTTTTATATATTATATATACTATATATATTATATTATTATATTTTATATAATATTATTATAGTATATATATAATTTTATATATTATAATTAATATTAAATATTATTATGATATATATATGATATAGTATTATTTCTATATTATATATATATTATTTATAAATATATATATAATATATATATATATATATATTATATATTATATATATATATATGATTCGCATCTGCTCTAAAAGGTTGATCCATCCAGGAAAAGTCTGGTATCTTTATTCGTTCCAGCGTGGTGTACCGCTGAATAAAGGGTAGTATTTGCTCCAAGTTATTGGTATATACTCCGCTTGCCGGAGATTCAAATATTTGTCTTATTAGCATGCTAGTGATTTCTTTCAAAAGAGTGACAGATTGATTCAACATAGAGTTTATGTGCACTTCTTTTTCTATAATATTAATTAAATTAAATAATAGGATTATATTAACTATTATAATAATAATAAGTAATAATATAATCATATAAATAAATAGTAATAAATAATTATATTAAAAATAAGAATATATAATAATATTATATATATTATCTAAATAATAATAATTAATTAATAATAATAATAATATAATATATAAATTATAATAAAATGATATAATTATAATTATATAAGAAAATAGTATTATTATTGATTATTGATTAATGCTTATGATATGATAAATATTAATAATATATTAAATAATAATAAATAATAATATAATAATAAGTAATAATTAGATTAAAAATAATAATAATAATTAATTAAATTTTATTAAAATGATATACTTAGTTTAAAAACTTTTAAATTCATAAACATAATAAAATTGATGAAATAATAATAAGATAACTCTATTATTTTTGTTATTATTCTATATATTGAAATTATAGTAATAATAATATTCGTTACTATTACCTATGTGATTAGATAAAGTAAAATTATTATAATTTAATAATAATTTATATAATTAATAAATATAATAATAAATAATAATAATTTAAATATTATAAATATAATAATTTGAATAACTAATAATTATAATACTAATAATCCATCCTTTTAGATGTTTAGGAACTAATTTATCCTAGTACGAAATAGCCAATCAACAAACCTTATTTATATACATACTTGTCTTCGCGTATACATGTAAATTTACTATTCTAATATTCTCAATTATATCAAATTAAATTATTATTGTTTAATTATTTTCTTATTTCCTTTACTTTATTTATATTTTTTAAAATTAACAGGGTTAGTTATTGGTGGACTAACGATAATTACACTTTTACTAATTCATACTATTATCGCTAAAGTAAACCTTGATTTCCTTTGCTTTGCAACAGCAAGCTAATCTAAGTACATAGTATTTATATTTTTAATATATCTTATATATATCATTATATTTTATTGTAGTATATTATATATATATTTATTATTAATATATATATATATATAATTATATTTAATAGTATTAATATTAATTATTAATATTTTATTAAATATAGATAAATATAGTATTATTATATCTAAATATAGTCTACAATTTATATCGTATTCTCGAATAAATATATTTGATAATTGTCTATTTAATTTATTTATATATTAATATATTATAATATTTATATTATATATTATTGATTATATTTTTTTAAATATAATATTTATATTATATTATATATACTATATTATAATAATATATATATTTATAATCGTGGTGCTAGGTATCATTAAGGGGTGTTGTATAGGTACGCTATATTAGGTTCGTTTTATCCATAATGGTATATCTCAGAATGTATTGATGTTATATATTATTTTTTCTCTTTTTTCCCATCACAGCCCCCGAGAAAAATTGTAGAAATTTGAAATTTTAGTCTATTATCTTTCTATGGTGAAATAAACTAATGATAAGCTCTAGCTTGATCGGTGCTATTTTACTACGAGATACTAAACGTTAATTTAAACGACATATTTAACTCGTGAGGGTGAACGCATTCTTGTCTGTAAATAATTTTAGTTTTCGTTGAAATAGTTTCTATTATTTTAAAAGTAAATTATATAAAGCGATAAGATTTGATTTGAACTCTATAGTATATACTTGTTCATTAATTTATTCTTATTATTAGTCATTTAATATAATAATATATTTATATTAAATATATTATTACTAATATATTATATTATATGTAAAGTAATATGATATATTATATATATATATTATTAATATTAATATTAATATATATTATTATATTATATATATATATATATATATATATTATATATTTAATATTATTATATATATATTTATATATATATATATTTAATATATATATTTTATATATATATAATATTATTATTATATTATATTATAATATAGTTAATATAGATATATATTATTATATATATTAATCTCCGTGTAGGTATGTTTTATTCTGTTATTGATATATGTATTATGTATAAGGGTTTGGTATACTATATTTAATTAGTAAATATTTCTATATATGTATATTATTTATAATACTATATATAGATATATATACTATATATATATATATATTTTAAATTATTATATATATTATAATATTATATATTTTATATATATATTTTATAATTCTTTTTAATATATCCTCCATATAACTACTATATTTATACTATATTTATAGTATATATATACTGTTGATATTATATATATATATATATATATAATATATATAATATTTTATATATATATTTAAGTACCCCAGAAAGATATATTATTTATTTATATTTATAATATTAAATTATATTATATATATATACTATATTACTTATTATATTTATTATATTAAGATATAACGGTATACGTTATTATAGTAAGGTTAAAGTGGTTAATAATGCGCGATTTTTGGTAAGTACTTTCCTCTCTCTCAAAAATCTCTAATGGTAGTTGCTTTAAATTGATCTGTCTATAAGCCATTTCTCCTTCAAGCTTCGAGTTAATATCCATTGATTTATTGTGAAAGGCAAAATGTTATAAGATATATAACGACAATCTAATAAATATAGGAGAGTATTTTTAATAGATTACAGTTTATCATATAAATTGTTCGGCTTGTGCCTCCATTTTACTTTCTCCTAATCTTCGAATTTATAATTATAATATATATTATGAATATCTAATATGATACACATATATTTATTTCGTAATTTATAGCATTACATATCAAAATCAGCATTTACATATTTGTATACACTTTTTTTATTATTTTATATATTATATATAATATATATAGTTATATATATATATAATTGTTATGACGGGTACATTATCTCATGAAATTCAACCATCCTGGCCTTTCGTTTGGTAGGTTTAAGAGGGTGTTATGGATAATTATGTAATATGATTTGCTGGAGCAGCTTCAGGGATCATTACAATATCTTCGGCATACTTCAAGTAATAAATCTGGATTGAAAAGAGAGTATATCTGCAATTATGTGTGAATTCAGACTGTCTGGAAAGTCTTACCCACAATCTTATCTATACTTACGTCTGAGAAAACGTAAGCTTTTGCTTTTCCCAACCAACCATTAAAATTGCTAGAAGTATTTTTAAAAAGAGGTTACTTGATATTGTCATGAATTTTAACACTCAAAAGCTACATGCATATATCATGTTGCCATATACATATACTATTTCTTTATATTTATTAATTGACATATAATATTTAAAGTATTCTAATAGGGCAATATACCAAACTCCGGTGATAACTAATTTGGAACCTCCAATCGTGACTTGGATAAATGAAATTAGAAGGAGTAGAATGGGAGACGCTTGAGGTTTCTGAAAAGTGTAGATCTAACATTACTTTAGAAAACAAGCTCATATTACTCTAAAAATTATTGTTCTAGAATAAGTACATTATACTTAGTTGTTTTGATATATGTGTGTTATTTTTTTGTCTTGTCATAATCAGACTTACTTGTTTGAAATATTATTAGCAATAATTATATTTATTGCACATAACTAGTTTGATTTAAGGGCATATCCAGCATTTATCTATTTATTAATATTTTAATTTCTTTATACAATTTTTCTATTTATAATTGCTTTTTTCAGTGCCTTAATTCATAAAGTTACATCATGTAAGCAAATAGTTTCTCTGATTTAATAAAACTCATCAATGAATGTATGATGAAAAGTTAAGCCCTACCTATTTAAGTCGTAACAATTTATATACCATCATATTCTCAAAAAATACTCTCAATCCTACTTGTTACTCTTGTTGTCTATTATTTGAATCCAGTTCTCTGGTACGTAGATATGTTTTTAAATATGTTGTCTCTTGTTTTATTTATAATAAAAATAACATAAATCGCATGACGGGTACTTAATGATACCATTCCTCATATTACCGATTGTTTAATAATAATTTACATAAATTATATTATGTCAATATTGCAAAATTTATTTGGTAATATTGCTCACGTTCAGTAAAATCTTGTTTGTGTTAAGCTTAATCATAGGCGTAATCTCCTCTTACTCGTTACTTCGAAGAACTTTCCCTCCTCGGATGATACAATGTACACTTTATTATTTTCTTCCTTTCTTCTCTTTGTTTTTAATAAAATCTTTTTCAGTCTCTTTATTATATTTAAAATAATTACCATTAAAATGATTCTTAAATATCCGAAAATCCGGCTAGTGTGCTAATTTTAATTTTCTACTTTACTAAGTTCTTCAAGCTGAAATAGGGTAAACAACACTCATTATTGATGCTTTGATATTTGCATTCTGTTTACTGGTTGCCTTTTGCTTTTGATGTTTAGTCCTCTCAAGTTTTATACCTTTCTCTTCTTAAGAGATTATGTCTTCATTTAACCTTTCCAATATAGTATATTGACCACTCTCTTTACTTTCTTAAGTAAGTCTATATTTGATCCATTTGCTTTACCTCATAGGTGGTCAAAAATTTTCTATGCCTTCAATATTAAATTTTGTTATATTTTTTTTAATCATGTTATTTTTCGTAAATAATTTGTATGCATATTCTAAGCTAAAGTTACCTAATTTCTATAAAATATAGTTTTAGTCCCTCCCTCAACTAGTTTCGTTTCTGGTTGTACTGATAGGTAGTAAGAAGTACTTTAAATATTTAAGCAATAATAATATTATATAATAATATAATTAATGAATATATATACATAATAATATAAATAATAAGTAATTTTTATAAATAAGTAAATTAATAATAAATAAATTAATACTTTAATTATAATAATAATATAATTTAAACCATAATTACAAATAAACAAGTATATAATGACTTAAATAATAATTTGAGATCTATCGAAAAATTAATAATAGATGGTAGATACTAATAATAATAATAATTCCGATAATAAGAATAATAATAATAATTATAAATTAATAATTTAATAATTTCACTAACATATTAATTGATTATGGATCATTAATTGGATATTTTTAAGAGTAAAGTCATTTTGCTTTATTAGAAATTCGAACAATGGCCGTTCTACCAAAAGTTCATAAAGAAGTTTAATCCTTAGTAACTCATAACAAATAACATGTATCGATATTCTATTACTCAAGTCTTTCTGAGAGTCTTCACATCCTCCTTTGTCCAGTAGCTTAATTATCTACATCATAAATCTCTCGGGCGAAGCATTCTCGTTAGGCCTATACTATCGCTGCTTAGTCAGTATATATTATATTATTATTGCAATGAGCTTTGTAAAAAGATAGCGCCACTTTTTAGTTAATAATGATTCACCCTAAGAATTAATGATTTAAAATATTACAATGTAAATTTGATAAATAGCTTAGCTCAAGTGAACAACTTGGTGAATGTTAGTTATAAATCTAGTATATCATATCGGTTTAGTTACTGGTCCATTTTGGATTCAATTTGAAGTCCTCCTTCACCGCCCTCTACAGGAAAATCGTCAGCTTCTTCGATGTCGAAGCGTTCCTCAAGATACCAATTCTTTATCAGAAGATTCCGATTCCTTGTTGAGCTTCCCTTCATCAACAATCTCAATTTGTAAAACGGGTAGTGGTAGATTTACCTCAAAGGTCCATATAAGAAATGCTCCTCCTCCTCCTCCACCAAGAGGAAATTCAACAAAGTTGTCAAGGCAGCAACGCCGAGCCAAATGTTGTCACCACAGAAAGTTTGAATGTCCTCACCATTCGTCTTCTCCCTCCACATCTCCGTGTACGAGCTCAAGCAGTGGGGATAACGTTTCATATAATGATTCGTTTGTGAGGAGACGTAGTTTGGAGACAATTTCTCTTAGTAGTGAAGAGTCACTCCACTGGGACGAAACAGATAAAAAATCACGAGTCGTAATAACCTCTCCGTCTCAAAACAGTTCTTCATTTAATACCTCACCACCTCCCCCTCCTCCCTTACCGACCTCTTCTTCCATACCTCCTCCTCCTCCCCCTCCTCCTCAACAAGTGCCATCCAATGATAAATCTTCCTTCTCCAGTCAAATATTATCGACATCCAAGCAAAAACAATAAAAAAGTAATATATTCGAACATATTAGGACAAATATTAAAACTTTAACTTTAGTAAAAGGAAAAAAAAAAAAAAAGATTTTCCAAAACTAAAACATTACCGTCACTGATATCATAAATCTATCGATGGGGGTTAAAACTTAATGTTAATTCACATAGATGAAGTAAGAAAATCTATGTAGTGTTAGATCAACTAACCTAAATAACAATCATAATACTGGTAAAATTTTCTTTACTAACTCGCTCAGTAATATTGATATGTAATTAGCCTTTTTGAGATTATCTACTGTATTAATATATTACAAACGGCTATATAGCACTTTTGCTTATATTAATAAATACAGGACAACATATTTGTTAATTTACCGAATGCATACTACAAAAGGTAATGACTGTTATAGTGATGATTGGTGGCAAATACATAGGAGAACCTAAATTAAGAAATTTTTATTAAATATATAATTTTATTAGTTTCATTATTCACCGGAAAATTGTTAGTCTTCTTAAAATAAATATAATTACTTCAAAATAATTTCTTAGATTTATTTTTATTTGAAAATTATATTGTATATTTAATTGAAATCATAAATTTTTTCTCGTTAAACAAATTCTTTTCAATTCATTTTAGATTTTTCTCTTTCTCATACTAAGCATCCAGAAATCAATTCATTCTTCATTTAAATAACTTGTTATGTATTGAATTAAAATATTTTCTTTTAATGATTGTGTATTTAATTAAAATATTTTAATTAGCAACTCGTCTAAATCAGTTTTATAATATAAAATATATTTCATTCACTTATTTCAAAGAAAATTTTAAGAAGGATCCTTGATGGTTTGCATGACATTATAGTTAAGGGTGTTTATACAAAGATTTCTTAATCATTTTTATTAAATATGCTCTCAAATAAAGATATAATGAGTATTGACTTTGTTACATTATTTCTCTAATTAACATTTTCATAATACGTAATTGAATCCTTTTACACCACTAATATTATTTGATTTATAATAACTTTTCTTCTTAATATAAATTTCAACTAACAATTTAGTTAATGATTATGAAAATAACATTTAGTTTGTAGTAGTAAAATTTGTGGGTTTGCTTTTCTATGGAAGATTATGATGATGGGTGAGTAATGATAATATGTTTTATTTTATTTTTTAAAGGAAATTCAAGGAGCGACATTCAAACTCAAAAGCCGCCAAGAACAAACGGAAGTTAAAGCCAAAAGGCCTCCTCCAGATCCAAAGAAAATGCAACATGAAAAGGTAAAAACCTTTTGATAAGTAAATTTGATATTTTTATTATTTTTTTTATATATAAAAATAAGCACCACCGCTCACGTGCAGAGCCCTAATCAAGAAAATCAACTGTCATTTTTCTCCTCTTCCTCTCCTGATACCTACTTTCCTCTAAACATTATAACTATACATGTGTTCTAGCACGTATTACTTCTTCCTTTTAGTTGATTATTAAGCACATCTTAGTGCTATCTTGTTTCTTCATTTTGATGCTTAATCCTAATGTGACTTTTATGTATTACTTTTATTATATTTTTCTAAATAGCAATTTAATATTCCCACGTGCAGTAGTGTAATTATCTTTTAGCTTGATTCTCCTTTACTCTTTTATGATATTAATAATCTACAGATTACTTCTTGCGTACCTCTATATTTGAATTGATTATGGAGAATTTAATTAAGTATGTTAAGTTTAGTTTAATGATAAATTAAACATATGCGAAATAATGTTATATATTTTTATTTTAATAAAGCGATGTTGTTATTATTATTTTTAATAGTTAATAAATAATAATATTATGAATTTAATGCTTATTAATATTTTTATTTTAATAATAGCGATGTTGTTATAAATATTATTTTATAATAGTATAATAGAACAATAATAATAATTCAATATAATAAATAATAGATGAATATAATAATAGATAATTAATATTAATTATATAAAATAATTCCTATACCTTTTTTCAGTTACTTGGATTAATTTTTCATTTTAAACAATTTTGTAGTGAATGTTATTATTTCATTAAAAAAATTTTATTATATATATATATATATATTATTTATACTTTTTAGTATATTATATATATATTATATTATATTTAATTATATAATATTATATAATATTATATATTTCTTATATATACACTTGGTCCTTTCAATCTTATTATTTGTTCATAAATAGATTTAAATTAATACTAGTATTGTCAATATAATTTGAATATTTAATATTTGAAGATAAGAAAGCATAAGTTTATTTAAAATGAAAATTAATGATTGATTGATAAATGTATGGTAATAATGTGGAAAGAATTGATAGTGAGAAGATAATAGGATAGAATATAGAACAAATGTTTTGATTTACTTTCGAAAATGAAATTAAAAACTAAAAATTATAAAATGTCTTCACCGCCTCTCACCTAGAATCTTACTATCACGCTCCCCAAGTGGTGGGGCTCGCGCCCCACCTTGTTGGAATCACTGCTTCGTAGTTTATATGATTTATAGTAATTTAAAACATATGCGAATAAATGTTATAATATTTTTTTATTTATTTGTTATAAGCGTATGTTATTTTATATACCTTATTATATTTAAATGTGTTTAATAAAACAATCAAGAGTATTTAGTCCATATAAATTTATAAATAAAGCTGGCCCATTTATCCTTTTTCAATCTCTTTCATCTATGAACCTTTTTCTAGGTGACTTTCCCACAATATTAACTCCATCAAAAGTCACTTAACGTATATTATTATAGACAGGTTGATATTTGTAATTATTTTATCTTTTTACCTCATTCTTGGAAGTTGGGCGATAGAGATAAATTTATAATAGATAATATAAAATTGGGATAAGGCTATGACCAACTGTTCTTGGTACTTTTATATCGATATTTTATTTAACCTTTTATAAAGTAGCTGACATTTATATCTATATTTTTATTTATGTATATTATTTATTTTCATTGTATTCGTTGCCAATTTAGGATTTATTATTATTTTATGTAATGTTGATATATTTTATTTATTTATCTATTAATTTGATAATTTTTATTATTAATTGCATTATTATTTATTCTTACTAATATTTAATTATTTAATTATTTATCTATTCATTTAATTGTTATTATTTTATTATTATTATATATTATTATTATTTATTTATATTTTATATTTAAGTATTTACATTTTAAATAGTATCAATAGACTTTAAATAAAAGTTAACTGTTTTTACACTCTTATATGATGGTTATATATTTTTTATTTGTTAAATTTGTGAATTTCAGTTGATGGAAGAGTTCAAGAAAGCCCACGCTTCGATGGTGGCAAGAAGGCAAGCCAGTACAACGCAGAAGATGATGTTTCAAAATTATATTAAACGTGGTTCATTTTTTCCATTCTTTCTTTAATATATTGAATATATAGGCTACGTATGTACTTATAATGTATTGTTATAATCTAATATACCTTAAGTTATGTGTTATAACCACAGGTGATACATTAATCTCAGAGGTATTTTGCAGTAACTTATTTTCTTATCCCCTATAATATTGAAATAGTTGTAATAACTCATTTTATATTATGTAATCAGTTTATTTTATAACAGTACTTATATATAATTACATTGACTTGATAAAATTGTAAATTCTATTCAAGCCAGTCAACTTCAGGGCAGATTATATTTATTGCGATTTTAACATGACCATATTATATTTAGATTATATTCAAATTTATCTTAATATTAAAATTATATTTATAATGCTGTATTTTGTCTGTGTGTCTGGTCTGTCTGTCTGTCTGTCTGTCTGTCTGTCTGACTGCTCTTAAGTTGTTTAATTGTTTCCAGTCTAGAGCCATCAAGAATATCTTCAAAAGATTAAGCACTATTAATGTGATTTGACATCCAGCTTATCTCCTCATAGTGTTTCACTTATATTTATCTAATGAAATCAACTTATAGTTACTATCTTCTAATTTTTAGTTTCTTTTATACTTATAAGTATTAACTTTCCTTTTTGAGAAAATGACTTGAGATGCTTTTTCTAAGTCTATCATTTGAACTAAGGTCATACTTATATTGTGATTTATAAAACTTTTTCAGAGTACTCATTAAATTTCACAATATGCCATTAAAACCTGATGTTTATAAAAAGCTATAGTAAGTTGTATTCAAGTCATTTTAATATTTAATAACTTATAATAAAATGAATATTTATTAGAGTTTTTGTGTGAAATCTTCTTGTTATTATATAGTTTCCGTTCACAGAAGTATTGATTTTCGGTACCGGTTTGCAATTGATCTAATTCCTCTTATCATTTTTAACAAAGTAAGCTTTATTTGAGGCAAAGAATAATTGTTTTTCTGATAAATTTTCTTATTTTAATGAAGGAATTACTAATAAAAAATGTACGGTTTAAAACAAACTTATTGTTGAGTACAATAGTTTAAATAAAATACCTATTCTAAGCTAGAGTGCCATTTTTTTCAGGGATAAATATTATAAAATATTATAGTATATTATAAAATAATAAATAAAAGCTAATTACAATAAAAAAAACCATTTGATTATCTATTTTCTACAAATATATTCCTTACTTTTGCAGATTAAGAAGATGGAAAACATTGGCACCTGCCACAATGTGACGTCACTTACTCTCCACAACAAACCCACAGTTGGCAATAAAAGCTTTGATCGTGGAAACATTGATACAGTTGATGGAGAAGTATATTACTCAAATTATAATAAAGAAAAATGTTGTGAAAATGTGAAGTACGGATCACACGATAATTATTATAATTTAAAAACATGTAGTAGTTCTCTTCTAACAAAACCCTGTGATAATAATGTGCTCTCCAGATTTGGAGCCGATTCTGATTTTGGTTATGAATATTGGAAAACAAAACTTCCAGACATTTCAAATGAAATACAAACTATATTTCAGAAAGAAACTTTGATACCTATAATAAACGATATTAGGAAAGAATCTTATCCCTCTGTTAGCCTTTATGAATCCAACAAGGTTCCTCAAAATTCCTCCTCCGTTTCTGAATTAGGTAATAATAATAATAATAATAATAATAATAATAATAATAATAATAATAATAATAATAATAATAATAATAATAATAATAATAATTGTGCTGAAGCAAATCTTTCTTCAAATGGATACTGTGAAGTGAATTATTTTAGAAGCGACAATATTTCTGTCTCTCCCTTTTGCTCAACGTACAAGTGCACATCGACAGGAACTACTTCTGTTCCTTTCGAAAGGAATTGCTGCTCAAATACCCTCAATAATAGTTCATGCCTAGAAAACGATTTAGATAATACTTTACATTCCCTAAACTCAAATTCTTTCCATTTTAACAAATCGGAAATAGTTTATGATAAAGTTAATACAAATAACCAAAATAATTTACGTCTCCCTACACAAAGTACCAAAAGTCACAGCTTTTCTTTATCGGAAAAGCGTAAATCGGAAGAGTTTTCTCTTCATCACTTAAAATCGGGTCATCATGACAGCACGCCGAAGACTTCGCCAAATTCTCTGTCGAAGTTGAAGAATTTCAGCTTACCGAATGTCTCACCGTTGTATTATGAAGAATTCTTGAATTGTGGGGAAACGCCTCCAGTACCACGGGTCAACCGGTCTTTTAGCGTCGTCGAATATTCAAGGTATATTTTGAAATTATCATAATTATTATATTTTAAATTTTTGGTAATTATTTATTTTGACCTCTATAAAATTTTCAGAAACAATTACATTTTTATTTATTTATTTAATTTTAATTTATTTAACTTATTTATTATTATTATTATTATTATTATTATTATTATTATTATTATTATTATTATTATTATTATTATTATTATTATTATTATTATTATTATTATTATTATTATACATTTATTTATTTCGGCGATTTGATACCCTCCATCCCCGTTGTTTCTGAATCTTTCAGTGTCGATTTTTTCCATTTTTACTCATTTTTCATTGCTTTTCTTTGAAAATTTTGTTAGAATTTTGATTTCATCAAAATTCTGGGAGGAAGGGCTGTTGTCCCGCTGTGCACGCTAATATATATATATATATATATATATATATATTATATATATATATATATATATATATATATATATATATATATATATATATATATATATATATATATATATACTCTATATACCTGCTGCTTAATATATATAACCTTATATATATATATACTAACTATCTCTCTCTCTCATCTCCTCTTCTATATATGCCAACTCAAGGGCATTTTGGGTGACGATCTTCTCGCTGTGTTGCCCTCGACACATCGAAAGGTTTTCTAAAGTCTGACAAAAAACTTTGATTTCTCTCATTTTTTGGTATCTATTATCTATAGGAGCTGCTGTGGATGACCACAATTCATCCTTTAAATCTATAATGGTGGTGTTCTCAGGTTCTCTCCACCAATCAGGTATTGTTAAGTCCTCTTCATTCTATCGTACTACAACAGACGTTGCTCTTCTGAACTTTTCTGAGTCGCGTACCTCCTCTATTGAAAAGGGTTCGACCTACACGACTTTCTAGTCTTCTCTCTCTATCCAACTCCCTGACCCCAGACTCAACAGCTATGCTCAATCTTATATGTACTCTACTGGTAGGTTTGGGCACACTTTCTAATACTTTTCCCAACCTCACTGATACTCAAGCAAAGCGTGTATATAGCGTATTGACCTTTTAAGTTGGGGTCCCACTAGGAACTCTACTTTTTAACTCTGGTGGAATTAGATTTAGACTTTGGCCTTTGCCCTCAGAATATATATATATATATATATATATATATATATATATATATATATATATATATATATATATATATATATATATATATATATATATATTATTGTCTTCTCTCCTAACTCATATATTCACAGAGATGGATCGAATATGTATTTTCAATTCGCGAGCGCGAATGTTATGCGAATAATTTTTTTTTAAATCTCGAATGCGAATATAATTTTTTAATATTCGGGAATGTGAATGCTAATAATTTTTCTTAACATTCTCGAATGCGAATAATTCAAATTGCCAGTAATGTATTACT